>JAHDVE020002378.1:0-41209 GCA_022606495.2 Halesus radiatus | reverse complement strand
ATTAATACACAAACTGTGTCAACGTGTGTTTATCAAAAAATCATTACGCTCTCTTTGAATGTAACTAAACCTATATAATATTTATTTTTAATCGTTGTTTTAAATGCGATTATTCCATTTTAAGTTCATCTCAATATTATTGGTACATTTTAATGGAAAAAAATGGATTGAACGTAAAGTTTCCCTGATAAAATTTACTGTTTACTACCGACGCTTATATGTTTTTGAAGGGGAAACGGCTGTCAAGTAAAATAATAAAATAAAAAAAATCTGACAAACTTTAATACGTCTTGAATAAAATATTTGATTTATTAGTGAATTATAAGAAATATGAAGATTTTTATGGAAACAAAAAATGTACCATTAATATGAAGTTTTTTAAGAGAATTATTATGCAAATCATATATACTTACAGTTGCAAACATATTTACATTGATATTGTCTTACGGTGACAGTATGAATAATGTGACTAGTACCAGTAGATATTGAATACCAAGAAAACTTTCGTAGAGCTTTATTTTTTTTTAATATTTAATATACAGTTTGAAATTGGTCTAGAACACTGAAACAGCTGTAGTAATAATAATTTAAAACAAACTAAAATCGATGCAAAACTTAAAAATAACATTATTGAATTTAATTTACATTATTCAAAAACCAAAAAAATGGAATTCTGCGAATTAAAGACAAAAACAATAAAATAATATATATTTTCCAGTGCTCTTCCAAATGGTCAAAATTGACACCAATTAATTAACAAGTAAATTATGCGTATAACAGATTAATGCATACAAAATAATAAAATGGTAGGTAGATATCACGATATCTGAGAATGACAATAGAAAATGACTTATTTTACTAATTATAAAGAAATACATGCAGATCGCTGAAACCTTAAAGTTAGGTACCCGACCATTAAATTCTTCAATAGGACTGTTCAAAAGATTAAATGCACACCCTAATCCCCGTTTCATTCCAATTTTTATTAAATTGATAGTATTTTTTTAGTGTGACTTTCTCCAATTTCAGAAGTTTCAGTGATTTATTTTCGTTTTATTAGCTCGTTTCCGAGAATTATCGCCCTCATTAGATAAATCATCTCCAAACCAAACTGTAAATTATCAAAGTATCCAAAATGTTAAAAAATTATATTCTAGCCATGGCTTGTGAGAATATTACAGATGGTTTGAAAAGTAAAGAGGGAAATAGTATTAACTGATTTAATCGCACTTAGACGCTATTCGGAGAACACTGCAACTTAGGTTGAATACATCATTAATATAAAACCCCAACATCTTTTTTTAACATTTCAGAAAAATATTTGAAAATATTTTTTACAGATGATCCGGCATCATTTAATTGGCATGGATTTTTAGGAAATTTTGATATATTTGCAGTTTTTCGATTAAGCGCTATAAAGCTTTAATTTTAATGTTCATGTTGTAAATAATTTTGTTGGGGAAATATATAGTTATCAACTTATTTCTGATTTTATGAATAAAAATCATTGCGTTTAATGTCAGCGTTTGTTTCACTGTAAGCCAATTTAATTCCTCGAACATTTTAGCTACTTTTGAATATCTACTTCGTTTTAGTATTAATCGCATTGCTATATTTTGGAGATTTTTTTATTGACTCTGTTCTCTGTCGTTACACAAGAATCGTTGAGCAGTGGTTAAAATGTGGAGCAATAATACAGCAATTCTTAGCAACATTGAGATGGTCTGAAAGGGTTAAGGTGTTGTGTAAAAGCAATAACCGTACCTATCCTTAATATTTCTGTTTTTGAAACTGATAATTCGTACTGGAATTCTATTCTTTTCCAACTCAATTCTAATCCATCCTACCATGGCCATCTTCAAACTGGTCTGAAGATGACCGTGATAAGCTGAAACCGGTCAGGACGTAAATTAAAAATTGAAAAAAGTTTTTAAAATTATCTTAATAAATTATTATATCCTTACTTAAGATGAAAATGTAGAAACTTTTTAGTTGAAAATGCGTAAGTGGGAAAAGTTATAGGATGCTTTAAGTCACAGAATTTCACCAAATTCACGTTAAAGTATAGAAAAAAATATTTATAAAAACGCAACAAAGTGTAAAACGTAGCTTAGCTACCCTAAATATAATGCAATTTTCCATCGTTTTCCATAATTTGTTTTCTGATTTTTATTACCCTCTAAATAAATTCTAATTAAGAAAATTCACATTTCCGAATGTGGATTTTTGAATGGCTGAAATTTGTTCAATGTTCATTGTAAGGTTTTATTTAATGAATACGTATTAAAAAACAATATGTGAAAATCGATTAAAAAATGTATTTATGTTATGGTAACAGATTTATAATGTTAGGTCTTTCGTAGAATCGTTGAAATTTTGTAAAACGTAATGTAAATTTTGCATGAATTTCATCGCTAGCATGAAGTTCCATTAAATATATTTTATTTTTATATTGATATATGTAAACACAATCATTATATCAAGAAAACGTTTTTTTTCTACGCTTGGTAATAGTTATATCGAATTTCATAATTATTTTTTAAAGTTTTCATTTTAAACGTCTTAAAATAGTTCACTTTTCCTTTACGCTTGCAATAAGAACTTAAATGTCCTTTTAGCTACTTGACGACTGAAAAATTTATAAAAAAATAGTGCAAGCTTAACACATTCACGGACATAACGTCTATTAATGTAATTTTAGAGGAGATGCGATATCACAACGTACATACCTATACGTGTTTTAGTCAGGGATGCGTTACGACACAGCGGACAAACCAGCCAAGTTTTTTCTTATCGTAGTAATAAGTAGCCTATCTATTTGTGTCGCTTTTTGTATGCTTTTATTCTTGATAGTGTCACAGTAAAAGACGATTTGCATTTTTTGTTACTAATTTCTATCGACTTTACAAAATACAGAATGTTTATCCCCTTATTCAAAATACAGTACGTGTCATATCATGATACTCTGCTTTCCGGCGTTTTCCGACAAGTGTCCGTGAATGTGTAAACCTTGAATGGCACCATCATAGGCTATTTATAACTTATTAGTAGAATGCCAATTGCTGCCACATTATTTTTCATAAAGTAAATTCAATGAATGTTTTTGTTAAATACGTACATTACGACCTACCAAAATTACAAAATTTGAAAAACTGTATACTTTTGTCAAAATTTATGTTACCGCATTAATTTGAATTTAATTAATAAACTAATTTTATTCCGACATAATTTATTTTACTCTCGTTTCACTGTTAATGTTTTTAATAATTTTCCGAAATAATTTGTATAAAACCAAGTATTCATTTACGCTTTAATTAATTTAATGCAAATGGAGTCATATATAACCATGATTTCATCAAAGACTCGTCGTCAGCTGCAACAATTTGCCAGTCGGGTGCGCATTACCATGGCCCATACGATATACATGGATTCCACTGGTAGCTGGTACGTATTTTGAGTACCTATGTAGCTATCTACAATGCTCTAAGGTGTTTGCCCGGAACTATTTGTGGAATAATTCTGATTGAATTGACGACATCTGCAGATGCTCTACTCGACTGCGTGTGATCGTGTTTGTGAGGATGGTGTGTGTATGTGTGGGTGGGTGCCTTATGTGCAGATGTGCAGCCATTGAATGCCATGTAATCAGCATTGCAGTAACCGCCTGCTTGCACTTGAAGCGGTCTAATGCAGATCTTGGTAAATATGATTCATTTTCTGGAGAGATTTCCTTCCACAAGCTTGCGACTGAAACGTTTTAACAGGTTGATGTGAGGAGGATGGGTATATAGGTACCTAAAAATGAATATTTTTGAGTCTCTTGTTAATTTTGAGGAATAAAAGTGTCAAGGAGAAACGATCACCTCATTAAAGCACGAAATTTATATTAATTATTGACCGGTTTCGGAAAACCCTTCCTTAGGTAGGTAAAAAATTATGAATAACATTAAAAAAATACGGAAACAAAACATTTAATATAATTTATCGGTGGTGCCCAAGGTGGGGAATAGCACATGTAAGCTAAAGATGAATTTAACCCTACGTCCGTACAAACCTCATTAAACCTAACCATTCGTCAATTCGATGATGAACATTGGGGTCGATAATTTAGTTTAAAACATATATTTTTGGTACTTTTATTACACATATATCGATAAATAAAATTACTTGTTAAAGAAGTATCTATTCACTTCTTCAATAGATGAAAAAGTATGTCATTTTGTCATATTTAATGAAATGAATAAGAAATATTTTGTATAAATCACTTTGTAATATATACATATCAACATGACGCAAGCTTTGCTTTCGAAACATGATGATATATATACATCAAATAGAGGTTTACACAAAATATTTCTTACACATTTGATATATTTTAGTAATATTGAGTATGACTGATTTTAATGAGATCATAATCAACAACATACTTATAATTTTTTTAATTAAAAACAATAACGCATAATGGCCCGTTTTTCTTCAGCGAACTAAAATTACAAGACTCTCGTTACTAAAAAAAAAAGGAAAAATAAACTTTTCGAAGCGCAAGTCACGCGAAAATCAACTTTATGTTACAAAATTTTTTCTAACTATTCGTCTAAACGACGAGTAGATTCGCAATATCTGAAAACAGTTGTATACTTACCCGCTGGACATTACTTGATAAGCCACAATACGATTATCGGCGTGCGGGGAAAAAAGAGACAGAGTATTTGGTATCACGTATTTGTCGATGCGACGAAGGTTTGGTGTCTAGGGTTATTATGTTCATAGCAAGCCACTATGTTTACATATCGATACCCACTCAATAAATAGGTGCAATTACATGGAAATATTTATGTTTTTGTTGATAGTTCCCTAATAAAGACTTTCTAAATACAGAATATTTTTTTTTTGATATTAAGACAATTTAGCATTCCATGAATATGTTAACAAAAACGCTTAGTCTCTAGCATCTAAATTGCAGTCATTTCATTATTGGACTTTACTGTAAGGCTTAATTTTTTTTTTTATAAAAGTAGCATGGTGGATAGTGCATTTTAAAAAATCCATCATACAGGGTGTTGTGTAACGAAAAGTTGACCCTGAGATGAGTTCTAGTTACTCGTCTTGTCAAATAAGCCTGGCAAGCAATCACATCATTTCCCTCCATAAATGAACCAATCAGGCGATTCGAGCGCCCAATTAAACCAATTAGATCGAAATTAACAAAGCAGTAGCGAGCGACGTGAGCGCCTTTGGCAAGCTCGGTGGCGTTGCTTGCGGCCCCTTGAAACGCATCACTTCCCATCTGGAACCCGAAAAGATAACTCCGTCTCTGAAAAACAGGCGGCCATTTTTGTTATTAGTTATTAACGAGCAAGTACATTGCAGGCGGGCTGAAACCCGCAGCTAGAATTGCCTCTTGCTGTCAAAGCACTCAACCTGGTGCCTTACTAATTATAAAAAGCCCATTTAACTCAGTATGACGATGTCCGGCCTTGGCGTCATTGCCAGCCACCCCCGCCATTCGACCAGAACACCATGTAAGCTGATTTCCCATCTCCCCTTAATGTGTTGATTAATCCCTTGTTTCATCTGCATAACTCGGTTAGAGATTCCAAACAGAAATAGAGAGATATTAATCATACATAGATTAAGACCTTCTTACTGTTACTTACTCGATTGTTCTTAACCCAACATGTTTGTCTGAGTTTACAATAAACACCGAATATGAAAACACTTCCCTGTACTAATTTAACGTAGAAGTAGAAACGCCCTCAACCGAATTATAAGATTGCGATCGATCCGCGACCCTGTATGATAATAAGTTGATGCCCCCTGCCGATCTGAGCTAGGCTAATGTCCGGAGCAGACTTCAACATCTAGAAGACCATCTCCAGGGTAAGTCCTGCAGATTGAAATTGTCTCCTATAACTTCCTCTGTAACCCAACCTTCCTCTTCCCCGTTTCCCCTCTCCATGACATTCCCAGTTTACACAACAAGGGATGGCAGTTTTTATTACATTAACAGCAACCTAGGGGCGAATTTTGTAGAACTTAGTAGTGCAATAAGACTTTTGTTGTGAAACTGTAGAATTTTTTCATAATATAATAATAAAAATACAATTTTTTTTTTAATTATTAATTATTTTTATTGAGATTTAAAAACCTCATTTTAATATTTAATCATTGTAGAAAAAAATATTAACATAACCTAAATGAAATATGAAAACGGAAAAGATTTCAATCGCATCTGGGACTCGAACCCAGGTCCTCTGCCTATCCGGGGCAACCGCTTAACCAATGATTGAATATTAAAATGAGGTTTTTAAATCTCATTAAAAATAATTAATAATTTAATATATTCTTTAGAGTTTTATAAAAAGTCAATAGATGTCTCATATTAATAAAAACTCGGATATTAATCCGAAAAAACTGTGTAGTTTGCAATTGTGTTCCTTGGGAACTTTGTAATCATTATAAATAATATGGGATAAAAAATGGAGAACACTATTAACAAATCTTGAATTTGAGATATGATATCAATGAAGATGGCATAAATTGAACTGGTCTCATTAGCTAAGTTAGTTAAGCGGTTGCCCAGGATAGGCAGAGGACGTGGGTTCAAGTCCCAGATGCGACTGAAATCTTTTATTTTCTGTAATTTTTTCCATTTTCATATTTCATTTAGGTTATGTTAATATTATTTTCTACAATGATTAAAAATACATTTGACTCTTCTGTGCAATAGGCCGGCTTAACGCATTATAGATACCTACAGATTACATAATATTTATCATACAAAAATCTCGTTGGTAGGACTATATGTACGTGTTCGGTTGATTTGATTCTGATTTGGATATTAAGTTCTTTGAACTTTAAGATCAGAGGTGGCAAGTTTTATTTCGACAGACTTAAAAAAGTATGCCAATACATTTAAGATTTTGGTGGCCTAACGTAAAGGATTTATTGGCTTTGAACTAAAACCATTACTTAGAATTGAAAATATCAAATATGTTACCAATAACTGAGTATTAAATAAAAGTTATTCATATTTTTATTAAAGATATGCAAGCAGCGTAAAAGGTCGTGTTAATGGGAAGAGATTATTTCAAGTGACTGAAGGATTTTCCTTTCAAATCTTTCCTCGCCAACATTATTTTTTTTTATATGAATACCGTATAAGAGTCCCAACTGCTCATAAACGTCTAGAGCCAGTGAGACTATGGGCATCCACAGTCTTTGTGAGGATTGTTATGAGTCTGAAGGTATTGAGAAGGGGAAGAAGAAGGGGAAGAGGAAGTTGGGGAAATACCTGGATATTCAGATCCGGTCACCAAACACGGCTAAAAGTCATTTCAAAGAACGTTTCAATTCTGAATGGTGGTCTTTCAATAAGGCAACACTGAGAGTACTTTCCACTCTGGAAAGTGCAAAAATATGCTATATATTATTTTTAAATGAATTAATTGTAAAACAGTACAAATTAATTACATAAAATTTACTTGCGCACGCCGGGATTTGAACCCGCGACCTTGGATGCCGTCGACGTGAATGAATAAAAACCACCCTAAACGTATTGATCAAAAATCATGTTTCCGATGAGTTTTATATCTTTCTTTAATCAACCATCGAGGGATATAACCTTCATAAAGAAAAAAAAAAAATATATATAAAGAATAACACACATCTCCACCACGAACTACCAGTTCTTAAAAGCGTTTCACATCAAACGTTGTGTGTTACTTCCAATACTGAAACATAACACAAAGTAAAACACGTCTGCTGAGTGATTTTCCTTAAACGTAGTGTTTTTCATTACATCGCATCGGGCAGATCGCCCCTAGCAATGCGGTTAACAAAACCTCGGTCTGCTGCAACCCCTCCCTCCTCCGGCCTCTATTTTCTGTAATTTTCCACCCGCGTTCAATTAAAAGAAGACATACTTTGAAAAAAAAAGGGATTGAGCATCCGGGAAACGGCACTCATTATTTATCGATGGTAAATGAAAATACTGCTTCATGGTGTTAGGAAATTGAATTTGACTGCAAATAGTTTTATGTATTTGATCGTTATATTTCTGGAATTTCCCTAGTTTTTTTAATGCAAGTAAGATTTTTTATTAACAACGAGAGCTTTAAGTAGTTAGTTTCCCATAAATACTTATTAATTAAATTTACCAGATTTGCTACTAGGCTCCAGGGGACAATTTCTTCTTATTGATAAAACAAAAAAGGCTTCTCCGGCTTCTCTTTATTTCAATTAAAAATACATGTTTAATAATTCAACACATTATTTTGATGGTGATGATTTGACTAGAAAAGCTTTTGAATTGGAGTGATTTCCAAACATTTCAAACATTAAAGATGTTTACTTTTCATATTTTCAGAGCTCACTTTCCGATAGTTATGGTTTCACCAGACATCAAAATAAAATTGTTTGTTGTGTAGTTAGATGGTTGCTTATGCTGTGTTTACATTTTTTTTTTTTTACTGTAATTAGGTTGAGTTATATATCAAAGCCTTTGTTAGTCACAATGTATTTTTATGATATTTCGCTTATGAATCATAAAGTACCCACCATTACGGCTGTTCGAATTTATTGAATGCATCCACCCTCTTCTTCCTATCCTCTTTTTATTAAAGATGTAAACTCGTCCAAAGACTCTTGCAATAAATCGTTACATTTTTATGGTTGAAGGACATTGTAGATGCTCGTAGGTCAGAACTTTTAATGATAAATCGTGTCTTTCGTAAAGTTTCTCTCAATACGGAAAGAAGGTTATGCTTTTCTATCTCAAGGGGTGATTCAATAAAATACCTTTGTGGATTTAAAGAAAAGGTCTGTATTCACAATGAAAGCGTTTTTTTTCAGTATAAACACATTTTTTACTTGCAAAAACAGTTTTCAAATATCATAGAAAATAAAAAATTAAAAAATTACATTCATTGAATATGATTCCAAACTTGTTTTTAAAAATTTCTTTGAGGACAACTTAATAAAAGCGGGAACTCATTCATAATGATAAATTAGAGTGTCAATGTCCATTGAAAAACAATTTTAATGGATCTGTACCCTCAATACCCTTTTGTTCAGAATTTAAGATATTTATTTTTATTGTCTTATTACGCTTTCCAAGCAAGCCCAACCGCTTGCCTTGTAGACAAATATGAATGGAAGCTGATTTGAAACTGAGTGTTAATTTCCTTAACAATTCATAGTTAGTTGGGAAAGCTTTGTTTCCGTTAACGTTACGGAAGCAATTTAAACGTAAGTACTTATTTGATGCTTTCTCGGTTTTACAGCGTCTCTCATCAGAAATTAGGGCAGCAACATGGCTTAATTTATTATCTAAAGGATATAGAACATAATACCATTAAATGTATGAATCTCATGACACATTACTTTATTAACCCAAAATGATCTTTCATATTCTGCTTCGTACATAATCGTCCAGTGGCCACACGGTAGTTTTCAGTGCCCTCAAAAGACAGCCGTCGACCGGAAAAATGAATAAGTTAGGAGTATGCATGTAAATAGGGGTGCAAAAACTGAATTAAAAAAAAGAAATTACGGATGTTTTTTTTAATATTACAGACTGCCTTCATTTACTATACACAGATGCAATAATTCATTTCAACGTAGAAGTTAATCAGAATCACATAAATTAAATGACACATTTGTATGTTTCTTGACCTTCAGGTTTATGTTGAAGACATCGATATAGATGTTATTTAGCAGCACCATACCCCGTGTCATGCTGTGCTCAGCCAACACGTCTGTTCTGCCATGTTACGTGCACAGCAGGTCGTGGTGCCGCTCCTGGCAGTAGTTATAGGATTTTCTGACATTTACAAGTAGGAATGAAAGCGAATTAAAAGAAAACCGATGTTCCCAGTTTACATAATACATTTCGATTCGATTTCTTCGTCCCGGACGGGGCGAAGAAATTGATTTTCTGTACGAAATTTGGAATTTGAAAATATAGATCACCTTAACTAATTTTTTTTTAATTTGGCTCTCTTCAGGCACACTGACACGCCCACAACCCACATCCATCGATTTATTATTAATCTTGTTATACAGTGGAATTTTTCTCCCACAGCGAACTTAAAAAAAATAATATTTCTACTAACAGCTAGCGGAACGATGGCATTCCAAATTCGTGGAATCTTGTAAGGGTGAGTGAAATAGGAGAGAAAAATGAGAATAAGTTATGAAACAGGCAGGTTAAGAGGTAGGTATGCTATTGTTCAGAGACGTTCACTAACCACAGTCGAGGTCACTTCAAACGGATATTTTAATATGCGTTCAGATATTTTTTTATTTCTAATTTTATACACAACTAATTCTAAAGATAAAGACCATAAAATGACCAACTCTGGTATTTATAGACTTAATTGTAGTGACTGTCCATCTTTTTACAACGGTAAAAATATTCTTAATTTTGACAATAGGATTAAATAACGTGTAAGGTGCTTAAAAAAATCGCAACTTTTTTTTTAAATTCGTTAAACACATTATTTTGTAATAATGTTATGTTAGTATATATGTATCCCCGATGAAAGAATGGCAATTCCAAAACCATTAGGAAAAATGCTTAATCTAAGTGGTGTTATAATTAATAAGTTAATTTATTTATTTTTATTTGATTTTGCTTACAGACTTGACCAAAAACTATTCTGCTCCTGAAATTATCAACTTAATGACAGGCTTGGACGTATTGATGTATACACCTATTATAAATATTAAAAAAAATTAGTAAGTAAGACAAACAGCCCGGTTTATGATTAACCTGATTATATTTAAATAACTCCTACTACCATCATCACAGACAGTAGATGTTTATTGTGTAACAACGAAGGACTTAAGTAACCGACGAATTGAACCCACGATGACTGGGAGGAAATCAGATGTATCTGTTAACTCAGCCACTAACCGGTCGATAATTAAAAAAAAACTTCATTTTTAAATTGAAAAAAACATTATTTATTTCACAATTACTGTGATCGGTAGACCACTGTTTCATTGAAACAATGTTTTATGAGGGGGAAGGTGTGTTCTCAGATTCATGGGCGCTGTTCGAGATTGTGAAACGTATTAAATAGACTTCATAGCGTAATAAGTATCGAATGGTCTTGTTTTATGTTCGGCCATCACGTGCTGGAGTACCACATAAACAAACTTCTTGGGCAATATCGGTTAAATCCGGAGAGTAAAGAACGAAGCTTTGTTAAAATGAATGTGTATTATAGATAGCAATTTTAATAGTTTATAAAAAAAAATTAAATCACACAGATTCAACCAAAATCTTGGATGACTTGGATAGCGCCGTTTTTGGGATTATCACCTCTAGGGTTCTGTACAAATACTGCTTGCTGGAGTTATTATCTTATCTTATTATGTTCAAACAGATACAGAAATATAATTATGTGGCAGGTCACTACAGATTATCATGTTTTATTATAAAGTTTCAGCTTGGAAAAATATGATTTTGCACGCACAGGACACAATATTAAAAAAGAAAACACTGCACAATGCATGATCTTGCTGCCATTGCTTTATTATTATTATTTATTTAGCTTATATTTATTAGAAGGTTAGTGACAACGTAACGGTTAGTATTAGTTTTAAATATGAATGAATTTTTTTCGTATTTAAGACTGGAGAACAGATTTAAAAAAATAACGATAAAAGCAAAACAATTCTATTCATGGTTTAACTAAAATTTCACTGTATTCTGAGAGGTACTCGTATACTGACAGGTTAATAATAATAATAATAATCGTGTTCAACTCATACAAGGCTTTTAAGTGACTTGCACTCACACATATCTAACTTTAGCCCTATGCTCAAAATGTGCCCAGAAACAAATGTGACCGGACACACATATGACCAGTCTAGGAAATACGTATAAAATACCAGAGTAAAATGTAACTGGGAATTTTGTAGCAGACATCTAAGGCAAATTCTTAAAATGATATAACCCCGATGTGTATGTATTGCAACATAATAAAATATTTTACAAATTAACTCATTAAAGTGTACCTGGAGGCCTATTCCCGTTCTTTTTAAGGAAGATTCCTAATCCTTTTTTTCTTAAAGACTTCTTGCCTAACTGCAGTCCGGTTCTCTCGAATGACATCTATACACCTGTTATTCATCGAATAGAATTCATTAATAATATCAATATTTGCTTAATTTTAATAGGACAAAAAGGCAATATTAAGTATGTTACAATAATACCAACTGCGTTATTATAAACATTAAACATTATAAGCTATTAAACTTCACAATAATAAATTAAAATTCAAATGCCACTTTTAGAAGCAGTGAGAGAATAAACAGGTTTTTACTATTTAGTGAGGTAGGTACCTTTTTAAAGAAAAGTAATTCATCGTTAAAAGGCGTATTTATGAAATTTCAAAACAAAATAAAAAAGGATTAAAATGTATTATAATATAATATAATTGTTTTTAAAAAGTTTTCATTCTAAATCTTGTGTCACGTGAAGATATTTCATTAATTTGTGTTTTCAAAAGATCTCTTAACAATCTGATGAGAATTTTTTTACTATGTCGCTCCGGAATTCCGCAATTAAGCAAGAAGTCTTTAAGCCTAAGGAAAAGGATAAGAAATCTTTCTTAAAAAAACCAGAATAGCATTCCTGATTATCCGTAGTTTAAGTAACTACAGGATAAAGACTGCTATAAAACTCATTTTAGCAAACAAGACGGAAATCACAGGGAAAAACAAAGCCAGAAATAACCATCTGTTTAAATATAAGCTGACACGATAGAAATTATATAAAACATTTAAAAACTCATGGATTCAGTAAAAGAACACGAACTCTTCCAGGAGGTAATAAACCAACCCGACTTTAAAATAATGTTTCATCAGCAAAATAAAATAAATTTCTAGTAATAAGTGTAAATTATTAGAAAGAAATGGGACTCACTCCTGAAGTAGATGCTACACATAACATAGATTTATTAAAAATTTCCAGTCTGAAGATGCCCGTGATAGGATGAAACAGGTCCGGTCGAAAATAAAATAAATAATAATAAAAGACAGTTCCATAGGTTTTTTTAATTTAAAAAAAAATATTCATATTTAAAATGGAATTCCACAATGAATTGACAGGTTCAAAATAAGAAATAACATGTGATCAGTCACAAATGGGCCCAGTCACAAATGTGACCAGTCACAAATGCAACCAGTCATAAATGTGATCAGTCACCGCCCGTGTACCTCTTATCTTATTTCCCTTACTCATATCTCTCTCTGTTATTACATTACGGATATCACTTTAAACCTACTTTTAAATTATGTCATTTTTACTCTTCGTACATATTTAGCCAAAGTAATTAAGTATAGCATAACAAAAACTCCTCACTTTATTTTCATTATCTCTCACCAAATATGAGGTACTCAATTTTACAAGATTTGGTTGACTTTGTCCGCAAGAAAAGTAAGGTTGTATTCTAAAAAGGTGCCCTTCAAACTCGTATATAATTGTGTTATTTTTAAATGCTTTTTTACAATAAAGTCACATATTATAAGTGACTTATCAAAAATATTTTCAATTATAGGTGCCATTTCTCAACACAAAATAAATGCTTTCATGTTGAAATTATTGAAAACATCGGTAAGTTCTGAAAATGAATAAATATAGAACACTTGGAAATGCATTAAACTAAGGGTTGGCTTAAAAGGGTAAAGATGTTTCTCCGGGATGCTGTTACAACGGTCCACGCTAAGGAGGCTGAATACAGGGGAAGATAGTGTAGTTGTAGGGTGTAGGAAGGTAGTATTGGTCTATTGTGGGGAGGTTAGGTCTAGGTGTGGGTTAAAGCCTCTATTCACGAGATAACACAACACTTATCCGGTCAGCATTGTGTTTGTTGCAGCCTCCGGGAGGCTTTTGTGATTTCTGTTTGAAGCCTTTTTTATCTGTAAGCTCTCTTATATGCTGAAAGCTTTTCCTTTTTGAATTGCTTCCACTACTGAGGAATGTAAACACTTGGAACTTGAGATTTGATGATGATGATCGACTGAGTTCTCCGATTATTTATTTTTTTTAAAAATTATAATTGCTTTGCTAAAAAACGTTATTTTAATTAACAAATCAATTGAAATTTATTTTGTATTCACCACTTTATTAATATACACATATCTATATGTTTTGAAAGCGATGCTTTCATCATATGGAATATATAGAATAATAAAAAATAATTATTTTATTTTAATTTTTTAGAACTATATCGACACCCGGCTAGGCAAAATTGTGAGGCGGTGTTGTAGAAAAGATCATTTGTATATATATATATATTATAGGCGAAATATCATATTGGGTGGCAAACCGGTGAACCACCAGGAGTCCATACAAATACAAAATTAAATAAAAACTAAAAGTATAAATATTTTCGCAATATTGAAAACAGAACAGTTAGTTTTATGAAAACGTACCGAAAGTTTCGCTGTAGTTTTTTTTTTTAAATCTTATTTCAAGAAAATTTTAGAGTTTACAAGTAGAAAAAAAAAGGAATAGCCCCACAAATCTGTCATATGGCAACTTGTCTGCAGGTTCTATCAAATGAATTTATCTTAATATTCAATAGCATATAAATTTCTATGTACACCACTGTTGACCGGTCAGTGACTGAGTTGACATCGTGTCTTGGTCCTACCCAGGCGTCGTGAGTTCAATTCCTCCATCACGACACTACCCTGTATCCTGGGAATATTTGTCTATCTTTAAACAATCAAAATATTGGTTAAGATATTTTTATCTTAATTATAAAAATAGGTACATTTAACTTAATTATAGGAATATATGGATAAATAATATTTAGGTAGGTGCACTTAGTCCGCCCTCTTTGCTTACATCTGCAGAGATACGGTGTGATTATTATTTAGTTAGTTACATTTAGATATATAAAGAGACATGGATTGTTAATTTATTTAGCATAGCTTTATTATTTTGACGAAGGGCCTCTCATTTTTCCCCAATTTTAAGTTTTTTTTAATAAAAATCTCTGGCACCATATATTCAAATGTTCGGCCTGCATACTGATTTGAGATTGATGGAATTTTCAGACCATTACATGCATTCGCAATTTTTCTGATTCTTCGACAATCGGTGGAGGTGAAAATATTTCGTTGGTAGAATTTAGGTTCATTCCACATGATTCCCAAAGCGGATCATTCAACGATTTATCATAACAATTTAATAAATTTTTAGGTACAGAGGATTATTTTTAATTTAAAAGTAAAAATATGCACATAAACGTTTTAGTGTGTAACTGGATTCGGTTAATTATTTTGATTATTTTGTGTTAACGTAGAATACTGCAAAAAAATATCGCTGTCCGAGTCGTCCATTATAGATACAGAAGCATCTCTTTGAGTTCACCAGTAGTTTAATTTGATTTTTCAGGTTATAGCTCTTTTGTAAGAATCGTTTAGATTAAAAGTTGGTTAAAAAAATTACCAAGCCACAAAGTAATAATAAATATGTTTATCACGAAACAATGGAACACCCGCACGAAATAAATACGGCGGAGAATAATGGAAAAGCGTGAAGAGAAGAGTAGCAGTTTATCATAAATAACGTTATAAAGACATAGCACCCCCCTCTTGGCAATGTTTTCAAATAACGAGTTTTTGAGATCAGATATTTTTTCCAAATTATGGCCGGGCGAAGCAGAAACAATACGGCCCGCCATTAAAAGGAGTTATATTAGGTAAAAGAATGGTGTTATCAGTAAATGCGCATTAAAATTTTACGATGGCTTTAGTCTCGCGCCTAAAATTTACAGCCACGAATATTACAATAGGTATCACCAGGGGCGTCCCTAAATCTCGGCGAAATATCATATTGGGTGGCAAGCCGGTGAACCACCGGGAATTTATTCCAATACAAAATTATATAAAAAAAATAAAGGTATAAACATTTTCTAAATATTGAAAATAACATGAATTTTTTTTCCACACGTCATCATCGATCGGAAGGTTGAAGGAACCAAAGCTAACGTCACATACAAAGTTCAGTGGGCGTGTTTTTGGAGTGCCATGCAACTACGCCTGGAATAAACTGATATACAATTTAAGAATGATGAATAAATGAACTCGGTGATAAACTTAAAACTCAACTTTTCTGACAATCATATATCAATCAATGGTAGAAATGCATACCCAATTTACATATACTCGTATAGCCGTAGTCATTACCTTAAGTTACTTATAAAATACTCGTATATATTATTTCATGCACTAGTGCGATGCGTTGATCTACTGCTATACAAAAAGTGATTAAACTACTAAAAACTAAATCTGTAAATGTAAATTATTGTTATTAATAAAATTTACAGAAATACTTTCTGTTTAATATATAAACATCAACATATTTTGGAAGCGGAGCCCCTCTCCTTAAGACAAATAAAATAATTTTACTTTTACTGAAGAAATTATTATTGATAATTTGACAATTGAAGATAATTAAATAATTTTAAGCTCTTTAAGTTTAGTACATTTAAAAAAATCTCCAGTTCTTAAATTGAACAATTCAAAATAAAAATATGACATTTATATAATAACTCTTCTTTTCCCACAAATCTAATAAACGTAAAATCAATAGTAAGTAGGGAAAATAACGTATCTTTAATTACGTAACGTACAGTGTTCTTAATATTGCATGCAAAATCGTATATTCTCTAAGCGTAACCTTTCTAATAAAATTATGTTTGCAAGAAGTGACCTGCTTTGTAAGTATGTTTTTGTAACTGTATGTAAATATTTAGAGGTGATTTTTCAAAAAAAGGATCTTCACACATTATTCAATTATTATCATTATGTAATTTAATAAGAAGTACGAACATGAACATCTGCGACAACAATAATTAAGTTTGACGACTTACCCTTCAAGGTCACCCAAATTAAATCTGTAGCCCTCTCACAATCGCCTCACGATATAATATTATGATCTTGATAACACGTCATCGGTGATTTTCTCCGACAAAAAATAACATCATAAAGCGTTTGATCTGAAAATTGCGCAAAAACTGTTTTTTTTTCCTTTGTCCCAAAAACATAATTAAAATAAACATTTAGGCTAAATTGACGGTGATTATTGCAGTTTTTTTTATATTAGACAATATAATAATAATCATTGGATGATTTGTATATCGCCGTTTTTGTGAAAAATCACCTCAAGGACGCTGGACAAATAGTTCTTCCTATTCTTTATTTAATTATGTACAAACAGACACAGGAAAACATATTTACCTGGCAGGTCACTTCAGATGATCACAGTTTTATTAGAAAATTTAAGTATAGAGATGATAGTTTTGCATTTGCTATTTTATCCTCCTTTTCTATTAATGTTACGTTTATTAGAAGATTGGTGGCACAAGAAAAGTTGGTATTTATTGAAATACTAATAATTTTTAGGACTGGAAAATATTTATAAAAAAAGCGTTAGAATCTTTTATTAGATATTAACATTTTTAATTTATTATTACACTTTTAGTTATTTACAGTGTTGTGGGCTGTGGGCGCATTTGCGCACCGATGCTTGAATTTTTAAACTTTTTCTATTTAATGACTTTAGGTAAGCACTAACCGGCTATCATTTTATAATGTTATTAAAATAAATTTCACTTTTCTTTATTACTACTTTACCTAGTAAAGCTGTAAAAAAACTATTCGATCTTTATAAAATAATAAAATTATCCAATAAACTTATTTTACAAAATAAAACATCAAATAAAGCAAATTTTTCATCAACTACTTCACCCGAAAAAAACTTCACTTACCAGATAACTCAATCCGTTATAATTTTTGCAAAAAAAAATGTTTCTTCGGCTAACACAGTGGGTCGTATCGCATTCTAGTTCCCCTACTCAAATGCCAAACAAATAAACTTCTCATATTAAACTGTTACCATGAAAAATTCGGGGGCCGACCCCAGTAATCGCATTGGTTTCCATACAGCTATCTTGTTTACCTATAAGCTAAGAATCGTTAAAATTATGGCCTAAATTAACGAGGTCTATTAAGCTTGAAGAAATCCAGCCAACGATACAGCCCTTTTACGATAATATCTTACTTATGAAATAGCTTATTACTTATAACCATCGCTTCAGGTAAAAAAATATCGTTTTGCCATTAAAGTGAATGGGCGTCTTCCCAAGAGGCTTCGATATTGCGTTTATTAATGAATAAAATTGATATTGGATGGACTAAACTTATCGTCTCAAACTTTTCGGATCGATTTCGGGGAGTCATAATATTATTATGATCGAACTACTTTAAGTGAACGAAGGAAATTCATAATTTAGTAAAAGGGTTATCTTTTCTTTTCCAACTTACTCTCGTAAGTTTATCTTCCAACCAAGAGCACTGAATAATATTTAATTACACTATTACTCTACCTTGATGTAACCTTGATGTATGGCAGTGAGGCATGGAACTGGCAGAGGAAGGATGAAATTAGACTGAATGCTGTAGAAATGAGATCTCTGAGACGAATGTGTGGTAAAACCATGTATGATCGAGTGAAAAGTGTTGAGATTCGTAAAGAGTGCAAGGCTGATGTAAGCGTAGTGAGCAAGATTAAGAAAGGGACGCTTAGATGGTTTGGGCATATAGAGCGAATGAACGAAGAAAGGAGTGTAAGGAGAATATATGACGCGAATGTGAATGGAAGAAGAGCCCGGGGACGCCCGAGGAAGACATGGCAAGATCAAGTGAATCAAATACTCGAGTCGGGCCATGTCAGAAGTCGGAATAACAGAAGAGAATGTATGAGGCGTTGTATGAATGTGAATGAAGCAAGAAGTGTATGCCAAGATCCAGTTGTTTGGCGGTCCGTCCTCTCTGTCTACCCCTGCGGGGAAACGGCGTGATGGTTAGTTAGTTAGTTACTCTACTTCTGGGTAGATTAAACTCTAAAATCATGCTGGCGTGTACAATAATTGATAGTGGACCGGTCAGTGGCTGAGTTGGCATCGCGTCTGGGTCTCACCCAGACATCGCGAGTTCAATTCCTCGGCTGGCTTAGTTCTCCGTCACGACACAAGAAACATCTTCCGCTTACTGTGATGGTATAAGGAGATTTTCACATATTGTCAGGTTATTCGTAACCATGGAATATTAGTCTTTCTTTAGAAAAACAAAAACAAAAAATTGAATTAGAAAAGAAGGATAACTACTAATAAATAAATATACTCGTATATGCATTAATTTCTACAAATATTCAGCAAAATAATAATACTACTCTAAATTGGAAGAACATATTTGTATTTATGTCTAATAAGCCATTAGTGATAAGTCCTGCGAGGTGTCAAAATTTTTTATTTTATCACCGATTAAAAATTCTATTATTTTGTCATATACACAAATACTCAATATGGTTGTGGTACAATATTTTATGAAAGAAATAATTACGTTGCAACATAATTTTTCGTTTAATAAGACATAAGGCAGGAAAATTAACCATTCTTTCTACATTTTATTAATTCTATTTTTTTTTTAAATCTCGGTTAATAAATTATAATACCAAATCAATTAATTGGTTTATAGAATAACTTTTTTTCACTGGATTTTTTTGTTATTGTAAAGTACCTGCTTTCTAAATATCTCCATACAATCATTTCAACTCCAGTAAGAAGATACCTAAGTATTTCAAATATTTTTTCAGACAAAAATGGGTTCACTAATATGTAAATAAGTAAACTAAGTAAATACAAACTATGCTTTCAATGGTTCCATAACAATTCGGCACAACCAAATACTGGGATAAAATGAATAACCTGTGATGACTGGATTTGGTTAAAACTTTGAGCAAGACGCTGATGCCCATAACATAAATACCGTCATGGATTTTTCATTTCATATTTGAGACCTCTGAGGTCTCAGTGTTGTGATGTTGGGTGTTATCTTTAAGGGATCTTATTAAAATGGTTTTATAATGGTGACAACAGTGGTGTGCATACCATAAAGGCTGAAAAGCTGTGGCTACCTTTCTTGGTATCATATTTCAAAAAAAAAAAGATATTATGCCATCATCGTCCTATCGTAAGAAATTGTTTCTGTTAGGCAATTAGCGCATTATCCTTCATATATTATGATACGATGAATAATAATAACCAACACCTGAAAAACTATAGCCTACCCTAGGTCAACGAGCAATGCACGCTATTGGGTTACAAAAAGCGCTTGTCAAAAATAAAATTCCATTACAATTCCTTAGTCGTAAATTTATTGTATTTTCACTTAAGTAGTTTTTCTCCTGGTTTTAAATGTAACGTTTAAAATAACAATATTAGTGTGTGGTTGAAAAACAAAACAATAATCTTATTGTTGGAATTTTTGTGTTCACATGGAATATTAATAAACAAATAAATATGTACCATAGTTATTATTCTGATTTAACCCTTAACGGATAAAATCGGTCTCTGAGACCGCTGTGGTATTTTGAAGTGTTGCTACATCGACGTCCTTTACACCCAGGACCCATCGCCCGAAGTAGTCTCAAGTTACTTCCCGATGAGTCGGTGTACGAAACGGTCGATATCGGTTTTATAGTTAGTATTATTTAGATTTATTTTAAAGGTTTTTTTTTAAATTATTTTGCGGCATTCCATTCACCAATGTAAGTTGTCCAAAAATAAACAAAGGTCGTAAGTCACCAGGGAATTTTATTAAATTGCTTAAAATATTGTACCTTTCTTTCGAGTTCAACAGGTGTATGATTACATTGTCTATACTTATAAAAACATCTGTTTAATTTCCATAAATTGAATAAAATATATAGCAAAAACTGATTAAAGAAGTAAAAAAAAATGTTGAAGTTTTTAGGGTTGTAAGATATCGAGGTTGTATAAACGGGAACAAAACAAAACATGATTAATAGAGTTGTTATAAAAATGAAAACATTTTTTAAATATTAGTCTCCAGGACCGATGTTCCATAAAACGTGGTTTAATTAATTTATGTATATATTAGTGTTTTATAAGGAGATCGCACTTTCGGAGTATCAGGGCCCAAGGTTTGAAATAAACTCCCCCTGGAACTAATATGCATAACGAGTCCAAAAGAATTTCGGTCCAAATTAAAATCTTACATTTTCAGACCTTTATCTCCTTAAATTCAATAAACCTGCGAGTACCACTCATGAGCTGCATATCCCAATTACACTTATTTTATTTTATTAACATTATTCAAAGCCTCACACTTCAATCCGTTTCTTATTGAGGGACGAATCATATTTAGGCAGATAAATTCTTCTTTCTTTAGTAAAATCGAACAAGAACGTAAATGTATTATTAAATTATGTTTCAGGGTTAAATATCAATATATATATATATATATATATCAATAACATGTGTTTTCCAATATTATGTCCTCTGCGTGCAGAAACGTATATAAATTTTGCTAATAAACGGTGTTTATTTCAAGTAGGTAGGTCCAGGTAAGTATGGTCCTGTATAATATTATCTACCTCTACATGAAATTAATAACATGTATATTTTAACGCGGCTTCACGTTCATGGGTCAAATGCATTATACATATAGTTTGGTAAAACAGATCGATGAAACGGTGAGAGCAACTTGTTAGCCATAAGTTGGAATAATAGGTTGTCTATAGCTAGTGATAAGATTTAGCATTGGAAAAAAATCGTTTTTGCAGCGCCCAAAAGGTAGCTTTTCACAAAAAGGGCGGGTTCAAATTATTCACATATTATTATTAATATTAGGAGCAATGAGTCCAAAGTCAAGGTATTTACTGCCCTTTTATGTGGGCCATTGATTGATTTACCTTGCATTTGTTTTAATATATTATTGAGGTATTAAATTTACAGAATATAACATTGTTTTGATTCGCCTTCGGCAAAGTGGTAACGTCGGCTGAGATCCCAGTGAGTCTGAGACCCGGATAAAGGTTTTTGATGTGGGTGGTTCCAAGAAATACTGGTAATTGAGTTGGCCTGTATTTTGCCACATTAGACCCCAAGGATGCTCATAGGCACTTCCTGGACTTGCTAAGAGCCCGTAGATAATAACTTTGGGTATATTTCGGAGAATTTGAAATTACCTGTTGTCTCTCAGAAATTCTGAACGAGGAAAATTAGGAATAATTTTTCCCGGATATAAATATATTACAGCAAATAATGTTTTATGTCACACTGCTACATTTTCCGAATTTACTGGAAAAAATTGTCAAATACGTTTTTTAATTATTTCAATATCATCCTTGGTGAAGCTAGATATAAACCCCCTAAAATTGTTATCGTTGAAACGTTAAAGGTTTTTTTTATAAACATTATCGATGATTAGTCGAATTCCGCTATGATGATCCAAATCGGCTTGACATTGATTAAAGTATAGCAGGGCCTTCTATCCGTTGATGAAGATCTATTTATCGATTGTAGATGAACATTTTATCGACATTGATAAAAATAACAATATGGATATTAGGCAAAACCGCGTAAACTGTGTTTACTGTGCTCTTGTACAATCATCTCTCGAATTTGGTATTATCAGTTGGGGTAGTATCACAAATACTTGCCTGGAACCTTTAGCAAAGATGCAGAAACTAATCGTGAAGGTTATTTTTAAAGTTCTATTAAGGAGGAGTACTGATTTTATTTTTAAGAAACTAAATATTCCCAACTTGACAAAAAAAGAATAGTTCAAAAAATATTCTCGTGCATCAATTTAAAAATATCCATATGTTTGAGGAAAGAACAGCCACTGGAGCTCTAAGACAATCACATCCAAAATCTTTTAATATTCCAGTTTATAAAACCTCTTATGGACATATAAGTTTTAAATTCAATGCTATTATGCTATTCAATTCCCTGCCTAGTGACATCAGAAATACGAAAACAAAAGTTCCTTTAAAAGTAAGATCATCGATCACCTCCAATAAAACCTGTCAGCTTCTAATGTCTTTAATGCCTTTAAATTACTATGCCTTTGAAAAAAGGTCATCTAAATATCCTAGCTGATATACCACCCCTGTAAATTGCCATATCAACACAGGCGTTTCATACCTTGTGAGATTAGCCGATAATATGTCCAATTTTTTAATTATTAATTATTTTTATTGAGATTTAAGAACCTCAATTTAATATTTTTTATCCCATATTATAGGCAGCTATCTTTATAATGATTACAAAGTTCCTAAGAAACACAATTGCAAGCTAGACAAAAAAGTCAATAGATGTCTCATATAAATAAAAAAATCGGATATTAATCCGAGACACTATCTAGTTTGCAATTGTGTTCTTTAGGAACTTTGTGATCATTATAAAGATAGCTGCCAATAATATGGGATAAAAAAAATCGAGAATAATATTGACAAATCTTGAATTTGAGATATGATATCGATGAAGATGACATAAATTGAACTGGTCTCATTAGCAAAGTTGATTAAGCAGTTGCCCTGGATATGCAGAGGCCCTGGATCCCAGATGCGACTAATTTTTTTTTATTTTCTGTCGTTTTTTGTTTTCATGTTTCATTTAGATTATGTTAATATTATTTTCTACAATGATTAAATATATACATGTAATAAATAAAAAAATTAAATTAAAATTAAAACAGTTTAGTTCGTTTTATTGATTCTGCTAAGTTATTATGTGACCATGCTAGGTCCCTTGGGCTGAAGGGGCAATAGGTTCAAAATCCGGTTATCAAAGATTTTGAATAATGATTGTGGTTTTATCACGAATAGATTTTTAATCAATGGAAGGTTTATTCCGCTTATTTTTATGCATATTTTACGTAACCATTTTATTCGGGTTCTTCAATTTATCCTATGACCAGTTATAAACTTTAGTAAACGATATTAATAATATAGAATTTTTATTTAAATCTCCAACAACTACAGTGCGATAAAATATTGTACCTATCGCATTGTTAATGAATAGTTTGTTTACTGATGATAAGCTTAATAATCAATATGAAATTTCCTAGTAGGGGTATTATATGTGGAACATTGTCGACATTGAGTAATAGTCTTATTTTATTCAGACTCAGGACCAAAACACATATTAATAATTGATTTTCTTGGTATATACTATTTCATCATTTTATCCATTATTTGGGTCCAAAACATTTAAGCATTCTCACCATGTACGTATGGTAGGTTTCTTGTAAAAATCGTTCTCCTCTCAATTTCCAACCTCTTTTAATTCTCGCCTTTCCCAATTCCTTAAACGCAAACATTCCATTAAAAACTTCGATCGCAGTACGTGCTCGGGTATTCAAAAACTTTCACGTCCCAAAGTCGGTATTACACCGGTAACAATATCACTCTGCACAGTGTACAGACGTACAGAGTACAGTCAAGCTCACACGTATAGCACATCGTAGGAAAGATCTCGGGCGAGGTCCAAGCGAGAGAACCAGCTTTGTATCGGATAAATTACAGGTTCTAAGGCGACGTAAACTCGGCATTTTTATTTCTGTTAATTGTAGATATACCAAATAACGCATATAAGATAACTTATATAATATATAACATAAGATGACGACATATACGCCTGCTTGCAATCCATCACAATGTTTCGTATTAATTGTTTTTGTGTTTAATTTGTAGAACTCCATTTAATTTTTTTAAAATTTAATGTAAGTCAAATTTAATAATGTTATTATTAAGTTCTGCAAGTATTTTTAATTTGTATTGTTGTGACAGCTGTTTCGGCATTTAAGGCAGTTTGAAAATGGCCTTAAACGCCTTGAAACAGCTGTCACAATAACAACTATTAAATTTGATTTACATTAAATTTAAAAAAAAACAATGTTTCGTACATATTGATTTATTAATTGTAGGTAAGTTGTGTTTTAACCTATGATCATTTATACCCTACACTCCGTTCCTGAATTTTTTATAAGATTTCATTGCTGACACCGCGCGTCACGCGTTGACAGTAATTTGACCGGCATGCGCGCAACGCGCCTCGCGCGTTGCGCCGTCTGTTCCATTTCCGGTCTAAAACAGACGCAGCCATGTGGTTTTGAGTCGTTTCTAGCCTCAGCGCTAGGCACTGTCACTGTTGTATTTTCCATTGGTAATAAAACAGTAAATTATGATGTCTATACAATATTATGCTCATGTAAACACTCCTTTAGTTCGCTCGACCTTTCAGTCAAATGTTCTCAGCATGGCATTAATATGTACGAATTTTATTAGCAATGAACGTGTTAAGCAGCGTATTCGATCAAACGAAGTGCGTACAAAATATTGCTACCAAAGCCACCTCATAAGAAACTGCCCATTACTGCCTACAAAATATCGCCGGTGAAACCAGCGAATGAAACTTCCCACTGTACTTTCCTAAAAAGTTAAATCAATCGCCTGTCCGTTGCTCTTTTTTGAACTATTACTCACGTATTTCAATAATTCAATAACTTCGATAAAAATTCAATATAAAAATCTCTTTCCAATCCATCGTAGTCCGCATCTTTTCTTCCCAGTCCGGCTTTTAACAAACTTCGCTGCAGCGCTAAAATCTACCGGGAAAGTCGAATAAACAAGTTGTGCCTTTTTGGATCACAGCTACACCTTTACCGTGTATGCACTTCAAAGCGGAAACTGCCGAGAGAACTTATACCCTCGAATTTGAATTTTCATGGAACCTGGTGCATTTCAGAATACTTCGTTGTTCTTTAGACGAAAGCAAATTTATTATCAAGTTGAGTTACAGCTTGGAGGAGAATTCAGGACTCATTTACTTTTCATGAACTCGGTACATTTAAGATATAAAGATGTTGATGTTTTTAATTTAATTTTTATTATTATTTGTTGACTTGCTAAGCTTTCGTAACAGCTCGGTAGCACGAGCACTAACCAGTCATTTTGTCTACGAAGGGGAAATGGGTTTGTTTGTATGAAATGGCAAAAACACTAAAATTTAATATTAAGGGGGAGAGGGGCACCGGAGAGCGAATCTGCATTAATTCTAAATTCTTTTAACATTATTACGCAATAAAATAAACATTATTTAAATTTTAAATATGCTTCACATTTTTTTCAAAACAAAATCAGAAATATGAACTTTTCAGACTGTTTGTTCTACGTATGTTTTGCACAATATATATTTTTTTGAATATCCCAAAAAAATACATTAAAGGTTTTTCTTTAAAATGTAGGGACAATTTGTTGTGACGTCGATCAATTGATACCAACTAAAGAGGGAATTTTGATGAGATTGTGTTTTACTCACGTAATGGTCTATACATTATTTTTTAATTGTATAATATTAATTACATACAATGGGAACTTGTACCCGCTAAGCCACCGCAAGTAGCTTGTCAGCAGTGCAATTCTAGGTATAAATAAATATAATAAAATTTATACGTGTACCTGACTCGCTTTAACCCGTGATTTCTACCATATTTGAAGTAAAAAATGTATATGTATTTTTCATATCCGGTGAGATTATTTTATTAAAAAAAAAAAATGATTCATTAAAAAATGTCACCTAGGTTCAAAATTTCATTAACATTTTTTATTCCAAATATGGTCAGTCATTCCTGGTTAAAGCAAGTGAGGTACGTCTCTTAACGCCTATATATTCAGAATCGGCGTTTGTTGACTTATATGAATATAGGGTGTCCATAAGTCATGAATCAAACGAAGCGGGTTTATAGGGGAGGTCATTTGCAATAAAAATGACCTAAGATGTGGTGATCCACTTCTTAACCCATTCAAAGATATATCAATTTTTGCATTTTTTAAAATGCTTAAATTGATATTACTTTGATAAAAAAATATGGCTTTCTGGGTATTTAAAAACAAAATGCTAAAATTGATATTACTTTGCAAGGGTTAAGAATTCGATCATCACATGTTAGGTCATTTTAACAAATAACCTCCCTTATCAAACCGCTTAGTTTGATCCGTGACTTATAGGGCACCCTGTATATATTTTTAAGTAATAATATTTTGTATCCTTATTCTTACCCGAAGTTGAAAACTACATATAGCCTACCTTTGGTCGTACCACTGTGTGATAGGCATTCTAAACTTGTGTGTCTTATGAATAGGTAGCAAGTCGACTAATCGGTTTAACAGATTTCGCCATTACTCCTTGTAAATCTGTTTAACGTAACCATAATCTTCTTAGCATTCAAGCATTCTGATGGATTTACTAATTGGATCCGGTAAATTAATATCCGAATGATTTATGCCATGGCCATACTATTTTGCATTCGACTCTTGTATCAAATATTTTTAAAAAATTTGATGTTTGTCTCCTCAATAATATCACAATTCTTTAGATGATATTTTTATCACCATAATTTCAGTATAAAAAACGAATTTAGGAAAAATGGAGGATTCAGTGGTTTAGACATGTTTCACAAGAAAAATATATTGCTGAAAAAGGGCAGTGAACCAAGTACCTACACATTTTTCACGTTTTGTAGGTATACATCATGTTCAGATATGAGTTGTTGGTGCTATTCGGAAGGCAATGACTTTTATGTTTTTATTTTTGATACTGGCAATTTATGGTGGTATTCCGTTATAAAATTATTAAATATTAATAAAGAAATCTTAAAAATTATTATTAGTTATTAAAAATATTTAAAGCCCTTCTCCACTTTTTTTAATTTATTTTTGACTTGACCAGTTTCAGTCGATCACAGCCATCTTCAGACTGGTACAATTTTTCGTAACTATGGTATATATACAATTTTTGGGGTATCAGGTATGGTAAACTATGTTTTTATAAAAAAAATATTCATCGGTATTGCTACATTCTAATTTTGTATACAATATTTTTTTAGATATTTTGTATTTACTAATAACATAACTTTATATACCTATCTAGTTATACAACTATTAAAGGTGGGTTACATTGTGTTTTAATTAAGATGGTTTTATAATATGTTTAAATAATGAAAGGTTGGCGAATTTTGAATTGATCCTTGATTTTCCAAAAATTGTACATACACAATAGTTTAAGCCAAAAATTGAAGCATTATGACGATGGCCGTGATAGGCTGAAACCGGTCAGGTCAAAAATAAAAAAAAGTGGAAAACCTTTTAAATCGTTTTAATAATTTAATGTAGTGGTGTGCTTTATTTTGGGCTTCTGCGGGGTAAAAGGTGCTGCGGGCTGAGGTTTCAGAATATTTCGAACCAATTTGAACCGCTATCAGTGTGCACCACTACACAAGCAAGAATTTCTTTAAAATGATTTGCCAGTACCTTATTGTTAATTTTGATACTTTGTCTGTCAGATTATTCCAATAAAAACATTTTTTCAATGTTTAAATAAAAAAAATCAGTTATGATAATAACAAGACAAGAAAGTCATAAATTATGTGAAAAATAAACGATTTAAAAAAATAGTTTTGCTGTTTGTCTTGTCAAAAAGGGAGCTACTGCGAGTGTCGCTCTCTGGCCATCCGACTGCTAGCCGATCGAGCTTCAGATTGAGCTATCGATCACCTACAATCATTTGATTCTAATAAAATGTTACTAGCTGTGTTTAGAAATATTTTTTTCAATAAGGAACACCAGTAAAAAATATAATGAATTTAAAAAATATATATTCGTATACATCAGCAAATGGCAATTTTAAGCATATTAGTTTCATTTCATAGGTTTATACGTAAAATTTATAAATCGTTATTTCAAAGTGAATAAATAAACCATATCATCAAAAAAACCTGTTCTGTTGGTACCATTGCATTCTCGACATCTAACGTCACGGGTCTCGTCCGCGCGTTTTCTGGATTTGTATTGGAATCAAAATGTTTATTTATCGATTTTAAATGTGTTTTTTTAGTATTGGCGAAATTTTTATTTAATTTGAGTGACTTTAAGCTCTGTAATTGTTGTTCAAGGTAGAAAAAAAAACACTATAAAAATAAATAACGTATATTCACGCGGAAATCATTTATCAACAAGGAAATTATGACTGTTATTTTAAATATTATTTTTAATCTTGAAATTAAGTTTCGGAATGGGAACATAAATTTATTACATTTGTTTAGCTATGGTTTACTACGAATAAAATATAAAATATTGTACAGTAATGCTCATCCTTGTTTTGGCATTTGATATTTTAACCATAAAACCGACCGCCATAGATTTAGTGCATTTAACTGACTTTGAAAAATAGACACTCAAAAATAATTTTATCTATGAAAACAAACTTTAAAAAAAAACTACTTAAGTTAGAATGTCAATAGTAATTAAAAAAATACACAATTATAAAATGCATTAAAAGTCCCATTTGATTAGGTACGTATATTTTAGGCATGAAAGTTTGCTGAAAATACTTTGAAAATACACAATGTATTGTAGATAATATGACTTACAGGTCGTATTTTCAAATAAACCATAACAATTTTAATATCCGTACGAGAATATTTAATATGAAGCATTTTACGGTGCTTTTCAAGAGAAAAATTCTATTTCTATCCTTACCATGAATGAATTACTTTCCCAACCACATTGTTTGAGCTACTTCCAAAGTTTCATTTAAAAAATCTCCAACCCCAAATTGTACAAGAAAGCACTTTGCATGTCGCAACTTTCAGGCTGTTCTTTATTTTGTATCAGTTTCAGAAAAATACGCGACAACTTTACTTTGAAGGTATGACTTGTGTACGCCGTTCGTATGTGTAGATATAACCCCACTTCGCCATGTTTACTGTGCAACAAAATACGGCTGGGTTTCGCAATAGAATTCAAGAAAATTAAAAACAAGTTTTTACAAATTACAAAATATAATAATTTTCGTATTTAAAGGAGAACAATACAACAGGTTTTCGTAATTTTCGGTAGGTAACAGCAATAAAAGCAGGAAACCAATTAAGGTTTTTTTTTTAAATCCAATTCAACAAAACTCTTAAATCTTTGGCCAATGGCAACATGATAATCACACTGTTTTTTTTCTCTCTATTCGCGACATAATTTTCATTTAAAAAACCTTCGCAGCTTTAAAAAATCCGTTTTACTATAATAAATAAGGCAAAGCGCTAAAATGTCAATCTCTGATTTTTCAAAAATACAACATCAAAATAAGATTTCTAAAAACAATTTTGTTGAAACTAGAGGGAAGCTAGCTAGTAACTACTTTTAATTCAACAAAATATTTAGAGCAGATATTCAGAAACGGAAAAGCATATTCTCTGACACTTTGTGTTAGATAAGATTGAAAATTTGTCTCTTTTATTAAACATACAATCCAAACAGTTTCCCAATCAATAATTTTATCTTTGTTGCATAACTGTTAATATTTTTGTTTTAAATGTATCAGGAGAATTGTTGTTTACCACTTTTCTAGCATCATCATACTAAACATGACATAATTTAAACGATATTGACAACAACCCCTTTTAACCTCTTAGATTTTTCAATATTTTCGTTCAGTTTTCAATGTTCCCGATGTATTTTAAATGTTCTCTATATCACTTGTATGTTGAATAAATATTTGTATTTCTAAACATAAAAAAAAGTTGTCAAAAACACAAATTTTACTGCATTTTTAACTACGTTATACTTATAATACTTTATAGTAGCAGTACTTACGAGTATGTAAGCAAAAATTGAACTACATCCGAAGAACCGCACTCGGGCACTCTCCGCGCGAGTGCATTCTATTGGATAAAGAATCCGCGACTTGCACTTGGCGCTTCTTTCTTTCCCAGATCCATCTGCTTTTAGCAATGGTAATGGAGACCGAGACTTAACAAGGAACTTTCTGACAAAATACTTGGAGAATTGTACCGAGGGACTTCCCTTTATTTTCTTTGCCCTTTAGTTTGGGTTTTTACTCGACAAAACCCCGAATATATTTTGTACAATGCGGAAGATTTCTTGCAACAACAAGTTCTTTTTGCTCAATAGGGTGCAATACAGTGCTTTTTTCAGGGAAAATAGTTGGGAAATTGAAGCGGGGATTTTCATGAACTTTTCGTCCACTTTTTGTTTTTAAACTGGAAACCTCGAATAAGTTGACTTACGGAGCGGAGAAATTGACTGGAAATTTTTCAGTAAATTTTTTTTTATTTTCGCAAAACCTCAACATTTTCTTTTATCCAACCAAAACGTTGTCTTTTTTCTTCATAAAAAACAATAGTGTTAACTGTGTTCAATAGTGTGGAAGCGAGAAATTTAATATGACATATAATTTTCACGTAACTAGAGCTATCTATGATGTGTAGTTTCTGGCAATTTTTTTCAAATTTTGCCAGCTTTAATCGCCATTGTTGCTTTTATAATCATGATATTTCTAGTAGGTACTTAGTATTTATCTGTTCGATTATAAGGTTATGTACAACATGGCGTTAATTCAAAGCACCATAGCCTATCATGAATATAGAAATTCTGTACCAAAAAAGCCGTTTAAGGGTTTTATGTTTTTTACCATTTTCCAACCCTAAAAACATATGTTTTAATCATTAAAGATATTATGAACACATCTCAAATAACACGTGAAACAGAAAAGGCATGAAAAATAAATAAAAGGTAATGGTCGCATCTGGGACCTATTACCATATGGAAAAAATTTTATATTACAATGAGGTTTATAAGCTTCAATAAGTTATTCCAATAAAAAATTAACTCAAATTAATTGTTTTGTCACTATCGCATATTTGTAAATAACGGTTACTTAAGAGGAACAGCTGTCCGGCATGTTTCATATAAAACTTAATTTTGGATTTGAAGTCAAAATACTCACCTAAACATAATGATCTTTTTTTTTCATCAAAAAGTGTAGTGAATATCTAGTACGGATTAGAAGTAATTTATTATTTTTGTTTAACATTATGATATACCGGCCATTAAAGGAATTGATATTTCGCGATTTTAGAGACACCTTTAAGAATTGTTTTGGGGCAAAAAAAAGTTTTATAATGAAATTTAAAATACAAAGCATAAGAAAAAATGAAAATAAGCATTATGGTGGGCTTTAAATTAAATTAAAAACGAACAATTTATTTATTTTATTTATTCATTCATTAACGCCCCAAAGGGCTTTTGATAGTTCTAATTATAAATACCAATGTCTTCACACCTTTATTACTTATTTGGTGTATGTGATTTACAAAATTTAATTGTGTATCAAACAAAACTCCGAGATCACTAATTTCGATTACTTTTTCCAAGATTTTGTTATCTATAGCGTAGTTAAATGATAACGGGGTTTTGATTCGACAAAATGTCAGTGTCTTGCATTTATCAACGTTGAGAAATAAGTTATTAACGATACACCAATTATGTTATTTATCGATGTTTGACTGTAAGATTATGCTGTCGCTAATATTGGATATTTCTTTGTATAGTTTAATATCATCGGCAAAAAGTAGAACTTCTACATCGTAGAAACAAGTTATTATGTCATTAATGAATATTAGGAATAGAATGGGACCGAGATGACTTCCTTGCGGCAGACCACTAGTTACATTAAGTACCTTAGATTTTAAAGACTTAATTTTGACGAACAAGATTCTGTTAGATAAGTAACTTGAGAACAAACCCAAAATGTTGCCTCTCATTCCTAGTGCATATAATTTACTAAGTAATAATTTATGGGATACTTTATCGAAAGCTTTTGAAAAGTCTGTATAGATACTGTCAACTTGTTTTTTATTCGTGAAGGATTCCGTAATATAGTTTTGGTAAAGTAATAGATTAGTAGTAGTTGATCTTCCACTGAGAACCCGTGTTGTTTTTTATCAATTACTTTGAGTATTGATGGATAAATTAAATAGAGAACAAGGGATTCAAAAATTTTTGGGAGTGCTGATTGTATACATATAGGACGATAGTTTTTTTATGTCTGTGTCATCACCTTTTTTGAAAATCGGGGTAATATAACTAGATTTCCAAAGAGTTGGAAAATGTCCAGAAGAAAGTAAATTGTTAAATAATATGGTGAGTGGACTTGATATTATTTACAAAATATTGGCGGAATGTTATCTGGGCCTGCAGATTTGTTGGGGTCAAGGGAAAGTATTTTATTTAGGCAAGATTCCCGTGTAATGTGGTAGTTCTGTAAATGTGACGTATTATGATATGTATATGATGGTATTTTATTTTCAGATATTTCGTCTTCATATACGCTTTGGAAATGATCCGCAAACAAATTAACAATGTCGATGGTGCTATTAGCTATTTTGCCATCATAGTGCATTGTAGGGGGTAGTCTGAGCTTTCATTGTTTAATTTTTTGACAAAATTCCACAGGTTTTTTGACTCCAGTGCATTTTTGTCAATGGAGGTGGTGTGTGCTTTATAGCACGGTTTGGATAGTATTTAACACTTTTTTCTTGTTGCTGAAAAGTTTGAGTAGTCATCGATTAGGTGAGTAAGTTTAAAAAAATTGTGGAACTGTTTTTTTTGTTTAAGCAGTAGTATAAGGTCCTTGGAGAACCAAATTGGAAATGTTCTATGTTTTGGTGCATACGATGGTACATAAGATTTTATATTCTTGGAAAATGTTTGATAAAGTTTTTCTAAGGTTTGTTCGATATTACTATCATCAGTCAAGAAAGTCCAATCAGTATTACTGAACTGGTAATTAATAGAATCGTAATCGGCGTTTTTGAAGTTAAGTGTTGTTTGTTTCAATGTGGGTTTGTATATGTACATATTAACTGTAATGTGTAGGGGAGGATGATGACTATCCACCGATATGAGCGGATCATTTGACTTTTCAACACAGTTTAGAGCAGTTAGAGAGAGCTAGATCTAAAAGGCGGTCACATGTATTGTACACAAAATTATGTTGATGTAAATTCAAATAGTTTATCATATCTATCACTTCACGTGCTGGGTCATTACAACTTTCATTTATGATATAGCCATTGTCACTAAAATTCCACTTCAAATTGGGAAGATTGTAATCACCGACGATAATTATTTTAGATGTAGGATGTTTTGAAATGAGAAATTCAATGTCTTCACAGTGTTTCTTGTATGTTTGAATATCAGAGTTTAGCGGTATGTATATTGTTCCAATGATGATTTTTTCCATGGCGGTAATAATTTGAACAAATAATTGCTCTAGCGAGCTATTTTGTGTGTTTAGTTTTTTTACTGATAAAGTTTCATTAGTTGCTATCAGAACTCCGCCTCTTCTTGATTTGGTACTAGATTTTGAGTTTCTGTGGCACCGAAATATCCTGTGGTTCGTAAAACCAAGTTCTGGAGACTTTATTTCTGGGATGAGCCAAGTTTCAGTAAGGATGAATATATCATGTCTGTGTAAAGGTGCTGCTGTTTTAATATTATGTAGTTTCGTACGAAGTCTTCTTGTATTTTGGTAGTAGATTTTTATTTCTTCAGGGCATTTGGTCCGGCATTTTCGGCTACTTGGGCAGCATATCATTTATGGGATTAGGTTTTTTGAGACATTTTTTACTATCGATGGTTTGTTATTAATAAATTTTATTGTTAGTCCTAGTTCCCCTTCCAGGGTACGGTTTGCCAGGGATTGTCTGAGATCATATAGATATTGCCTTTGTAACGGAGTTTGGTCGGAAAAAAATTTATATTCAGTGTTTGACAATGTTAGATTTTTTCTACGCAATATATTTAAGACTTGCGACGGATTGTTAAGTATAACGTTCAGTGGTCTGATTTTATTTGGTTTTACCACGCCAATTTGCCGTACATAATTTAGAATATCGACACCAAAAAACTTTTTTTTTAAATGTTTTGTTTTTATATTTTTATTTGCGTAATCATATTTACTAAAAAAAATGTAAAAACGTAAATAATTTTGTTGCCTCTAAAATTTTTTTTTCACGGGACATACTTCATAATTTAAAACAAAAATAAATAAAATACTTCTCATACGTATTAGATATTTACTAAACCTTTAATTAAGAAAAATATGTACTATTCAGTTTGGATGGATATTTTGGCTTCAAATCCAAAATTAGGTTATGTATGAAACAGGCAGCGCAGCCGTTCCTCTTAACACCTCCTTGAAAATGAAAGAATATAAAAAAAAATTTGGACTTGTTATTTTAGTACTACATTATTAATTATGCCAGCGTCACATTCCCCGTGTACTAAACTATTCCTCTAAACATCCCTGCGCCACAAACTACTCTTTACTTTAATCGGTATGTCATTAGGATATAATTGCTCGTCTCGTGTACACCAGCCTCCATAATTAGTGTGTTCTAAATATTTGCATACGAAAATGGAGACATTGACGGGTCTCCCGTTCGCCGATGCGGAAAACATTCGTTAACTTAGACGTTAAACGTCGCAACATCACATTAGTATACTATCGCCATACCGTAGATAAATGGGGAATATAATATTATGTACAGATATTGCTTACCTAGTATGAAGTGACAGCTAACATATGGTGTGATGTAGATCGCTTATTTTGAACGAATTGACAATTGGTCAAAATAAAATGCCACTTTTTATAAAGTTATGTAGCCTTTTTTTTTACATGAATACCGCACAAGAGTCCCAACTGCTCCCAATCGTCTGGAGCCAGTGAAACTATGGCATTCCCAATTGGGGAATGTTGTAAGGCTGAAGGTATTGGGGAGGGGAAGAAGAAGAGGAAGGGGAAGAGGGAGGTGGGCAAATACCTGGCTATTTAGATCTGGTCACCAAACACGGCTAAAAGCCATTTCAAGCAACTTTTCAATTCTGAATGGTGGTCTTTCACCAGGGCGATACTGGGAGTATCTTCCACTCTGGAACGTGCGTAAATATACTACATATTATTTTTAAATGAATTAATTGTGAAACAACACAAATTAATTAAATAAAAATTACTTACGCACGCCGGGATTTGAACCCGCGACCTTCGGATTCGTAGTCGAGAGCCTTACCCCTCGACCATGGAAGCCGTTGAAAGGCCACCGCTTGTTTCAATGGTAACAACAGTGTGTGTAACAACAGAGTGTGCGACAGCCCTGACGGGGCGCCTGTGTGAAGGATGGGGAAGGTGGCTCTCACGATGCAGCGTCAGTGTGACGATTAGCACGTTGGAGCGCCAGTGTAAGGGCCTCAAGAGGGAGATCATAATAAAAAGAAATGTTATGGTTACCGGGAGGCCAACTGTTGAGGCGGCCGAGTCTCACCTCGACTAGCTGTATAGGGTAGAGTTGTGACTCCGTCTCTTATGATCGTAGATCGGCCTCCGCCTCATATCTGGACAAGGAAACAAGGGGTTCCCATACCATTCACATGAAAGAGTCCAGTTCTCAGTACAGGGTTTATAGCAAGACGGCACACCTTATATTTACATTAATACATACGATTGATTTAAGCTAAAAATATATATATCCTGCCTATTTTTACACTTAATCTCTCTCTCTCGGGAATTAAATCGGGCATTTACGGGAGGCATATAATAATATCAGCACAGTTAACAGGGGTTAGATACAGCTTACATAATCCAGGGATGGAGGATGTGAGTCGTCGAGGCTCACGTTCTCCCATCATAAATGTGTAATTCCGGGAACACACAAACGTACGCGGCTAGCAGGTAATAGGTCACCTGGAGTTAACACTGGTTATTGACATTACTAGTTAGATTGTTATATCCAGCGGTATCTTAAGTACAAGGAGTTTATATTCCAAATGCGAGGTAAGCGCGATGACACTCACCCACGCGTAGGCGGCCATTGCCAACGACAAGTGGCTCTGCCGTTTAAACACACATCCTATCGATTCCAATGCCGGTCTTGTTCTGTCCGGCGAGCGGCGGCCCGATGCCGGGAGGAAGTCGCCCGGTTGCGGAACCGGAACTATTACCGTAAATAATACTGCGCATATCTACCGAGGAACTAGAAGCCATTTTAACTGTAGCGATTTCATTACGTAATAAGTGTTAAATCTATGGGCTCACCTAAATAAAATATGGCGGGTTCAATAATTTCATACTAATTTTAAATCGTTATAGCAACAGTTTTACATATTGGATTTCAATCAACCTGCTTTGTAAACCTTTGTGGCACTAATAAAATATCAATTCACGCCAGTCCACCCGTAGGTCAGCAGCGTCATCAGCTGTCGGGAGGTTGATGGAACCAAAACGCACACCTAATACTAAGTTCGGTGATCGTGCTTTCGGAGTATCAGGACCTAAATCCAGGAATGAATTGCTACATAACTTAATAATTATCAAAGGCTCGACAGAATTCAGAACTTAACTTAAAACTCATCTTTTCAGACTATCGTATCCAATAATTGAAGAAATGCACCCTTAAATTGCTTAGATAGGCTAGCCTAAACCTAAAGTTATTAAACAAAAAAAAAAAATCACGCATCGGTGCGCAAATGTGTCCACAGCCCGCAACACTGTAAATAACTAAAAGTGTAAAAATAAATAAAAAATATTTATATCTATTAAAAGCTTGTTACGCTTTTTAAGGTCATTTTATTAATATTTTTACCAACTCTTCTTGTGCAACAAATATTCTAATAAATGTAACATCAATAGAAAAGGAGCACCAAATAGCAACTGTAAAACTATCATCACCATACTTAAATTTTCTAATAAAACTGTGTTGATCTGAAGCAACCTGCAAGGTAAGTATGTTTTTATGTGTCTGTTTGTACATAATTAGATAAGTAATATTTGTATAGCGCCCTTGAGGTGATTTTTTACAAAAACGGCGCTATAAATATCATCCAATTATAATTATTATTAATAAAAACAAACTGTAATATTTTCAGCTAAACCGGTAGAGTAATTTTCGAGAACATCGAGGACACACCAACAAACTTACATTGATCTATATATATAGATATTAAAAATTAATAGCATCATCTTAACCATAGTTACGAATGAATATACAATGCTGGATTAGGTACCTAAATTTTCGAATTAGTAATGAAGGAGGAAGGTCATCCATTTACTTTTTGAAATCCGTATTAGGAATAATTTGAAGAGAAATTAATGAGAATTCAAATTATTTGGTGAAATTCATTCAAACTGTGTACTTATTATTATAGTAAGTGTAAAAAATTGTTTCCCTTTAATATCACTTTTGACGACCTCCATGGTCGAGGAGTAAGGCTCCCGACTACGAATCTGAAGGTCGCGGGTTCAAATCAAGTAAATTTTATTTAATTAATTTGTGCTGTTTCACAATTAATTAATTAAAAATAACATATAGTATATTTGCGCAGGTTCCAGAATGGAAGATACTCTCAGTACCGCCCTGATGAAAGACCACCATACAGATTGAACCGTTGCTTGAAATGGCTTTCAGCCGTGCTTGGTGACCAGATATGAATAGCCAGGTATTTCCCCACCTTCCTCTTCCCCCTTCTCCTTCCCCTTCCCTATACCTTCAGCCTCACAACATTTCCCAATTGGCGATGCCATAGTCACACTGGCTCCAGACGGTTGGGAGCAGTTGAGACTCTTGTGCGGTATTCATGTTAAAAAAAAAACTTTGTATATAACAAAATGGGAAATTTCTGTTCTTCTAATGATAACATCTCCACCTCCAAATTTCATAATTTACTTTGTTTTAATTAAAAAATTTATTATAATTTCTTCACAAGAATGGTACTCACTTTGTGGCATCATTATTAATAAATGAGTTAAAATTTATTTTCTATCATCACCAGGTACAAAATGAAATTTAATTAATGTATTAAATCTTTATCACGTAATAAAAAAAAATTTATACTCAAAAGATACTTTTCCCAGTGATAGGATCACATTAAAAGATAGCATGTAAGGACTTCGACATGCATGTATCGTTACTTTACCTTATTTATTATTTTAATCATTTTCTTTGAGTAACGATGATGGTTATTTTGCAGCATGTATAATTCTTCACGTCAAATAAGAGGTTCGATGATAAATCAAAAAACGTATGAATTGGCACACCCTCTAAAATGGATATTGGGTAAAGTCATTAAAAGTACGAAAGAAAACAAAAAAAACTACCCCTGAAACCTAATTGAACCTTACCTAATTATTAGTATAAATTTTTATAATAAAAAAATATATGAACATTATTTATAAAAAAAGAAATATATTGGTTAGGTTAGGTGTAATTAAGTTTTCGGGCTAGCTTTTTTTCGTACATTTAATTACTTTATATCACTTTTAAGACGCTTTCAGATTCATAATGTGTTGATTTATCCGATCTCCCAGTCCAATAAGTGTTGTGAAATAAGGTGAAGGATTTACAATGAAAAATATTTTTTGGTGAAGGATGTTGAAAAAACAGTACATTTCGATAACTCGGTCACATAAAATTGTATGAAGCCGTTAGCTGCGAGTTACCACCCTCCAATATAGCGTAGCATCCCCTACCTCAAGCAAGACAACATACTGTTCCTCGAGTTTCAGAACACGTCTGACGGAAGAGCTATGGACGATATGTGGTATGAATTCAATTCGAATTTTTGAGAATGAATGAGAGGTACTTAAAACTTGACACAAAAGCTCGTTTTTATAAACAAAATACATATTTTTTTAATTTCTGAAACTCGTATAATAACACAATTTTTATTTAAGGGCCAGCACTCAAAAAATGGCCTATTACATCAATTTGCAGATTGCTAACTCAAGCAATACCACAAATGATTTATCTGTAAATTCTATTATGGTGAGGAAAATATATAAGGTTTCAAAATACAAAAATCGTTCAAATATAATCCATACACCTTTGAATTATTGTGTCCCAAAATGTATAATAGGTGCAGTTCGAAAACTAGTGAAAACAATTTTTAACATTTTACCTAAAATTCCAGTACGTATTTCATATAGAATTTAAAACATTACAGTTTAAGTATTATTGTCTTTTGAAACCTTGTACATTTTACTAGTTACCCACATATAATTAACGGATAAATATTTTATATTATTTCCTGAGTTAGAAACCTCCAAAAAGTGTATTTTTGGGTGCTGACCGTTAAATCACAGTTGAATTTCAGATTTGTCATTTCTGTTAAAAGGCAGAGATGTCCATTTTTTATTACACCCAGTAAGTCTCAAGCTTTATTTAGTATATTAAATAAAAAATATAAACATTTTTTTCTCTATTATAAAAAGGAAGGGTCTTAGATTAAATTTAATTAAACAATTTGAAATTAATAAATGAACAAGTTGATCAAATATAAAGTTAGGAAAATTATTTATTCCCTACTTCTCAGCATGTTGACAACCTAAAGAATATAACACATAAATAAGTCAAAATCATTCACGTCATTATAAAACTTTTAATAAAAAATTGAAATTAATGCGGGAAAACAGATTTCAGCTGCAAGTACCTCACAAAATAGAGAATCTATTATCACAATTATTTTCTCAGTACTGTTTCACCTGCAATAAATCATTATAGGCACCATAAAAATTGAAATTGGGTGGAAGTAAATAGAATCATAAATATAAGTCGTCTCAACATGGCCTAACCACGGTTTGAAAATGGCTTTGAACGCCGAAACAACTCTCACAATAATTTAAAAAAAACTTAAAAACTTGCAGATCTCAATAACAACATTATTAAATTTGACTTAAATTGGTTTTTTGTATTAATTTTAAATGGAGTTCTACGAATTAAATACTGGAACAAATCTTTTTTTTTGTCTTTATGGACATACAATTGAGAATTTTAATTTAAGGTAGCACAGTTCAACGTATCAAAATTTTTGGTAACCACCTATATTAATTGTTGATTTGGTAGGTTTTGTTGGCACCATTTGAGATGTCAAATATTTTAAAGGTTTCCGAAACTTTCCTGTGTCAGTTATCCATCCTTTGCAACTTTGGACCTTTGCAAATTTAGCAATTAGTGAATGCATTAGTAAAGGAGAATTATATTTAACTACATCTATAAAAGGCTGCATAATAAGCTTTTATGTGACAGAAAAAAAATTAAAAAAATTATTGTTAACTTCAGCGATTTCAATATAGCAAGTAAACTGATCTAGCGTATTTCTAAGCTGCGTCTTAGCTAGAGTAGACTCTATTGAGATATCTCATGGAGGCAAAGTTTATCCACGAAAAACCGTAGACGCTGAGAAGATATTGTAGATGGCGAGAACTCTGCATAGGAGATACTCGTAGCACTGGATACGGGTGCATTCACCGCTACGTTTTCATTGAGATTGAGGGCCGATTTGCGATTTATATGATCACGTTTTATAGTAAATTACTTAAGTAGATTTCTTTATGTCAGAAAGGGCAATATGTCACAATTTTTTTGTTAGATACTGAATTAATTGTACAGACTCTTCTTATTTCCTTCA
>JAHDVE020002377.1:0-10615 GCA_022606495.2 Halesus radiatus | reverse complement strand
TAACTTCTAATGGGTTTTCTTGTGCGTCAATTGTTTTTTGTGATAATGCTACATAAACTTCACTAAATGCCATTGGTGTTGGGTTTGAGCCAAGTGCTGACCAATATGCCATGTGGTATTTATTTTCCATAGTTCTAATTTTTTGACCTTTAAAATCTGCAAGTTGTTGAATATTTTTATTTGTACTCATAACACGAAACTGTTGGTCTGCGTAACCTAAAAGTTTGAAACCTGCTTTGTCATATTCTGCGCCAATACCATCTAAAAATGGGCTATCAAATACTTTTCTTGCTACTTCAATATTAGGGAAAGCATTTGGTAAATCAAAAACTGCTAATTTAGGAATAAAGTTAACTTGTGGTGCAGTATTTTGAATTACAAACTCAATATCCCCTATTTGACATGCTTCTGTTATTTCAAGGTCATTTCCTAATTGTGAGTTTGTGTATAATTGAATTTCCATACTGCCGTTAGATTTTGCCTCAACTAATTCTTTAAATTTAGTTGAAAATAGGTAAGTTACTGTGTCATCTGTTGATGAGTTTGCTAACCTATACGTTACTTTTTCGCCTGAAGCTGGTGCTCCTGCTGCTGCTGGGTCTGCTGCTTTTTCTCCAGCTGCTGCTGGTTGCTTTGCGCCACCACAAGCAGTTAATGCTAAAATCATTGTTGCTGCAATAGATACTGATAATATTTTGTTAAATTTTTTCATAATATCCTCCATATTTTTTTATTTTTTGTTTTATTTAAATTAGTGCTAAAGTTAAAGCTGGTATAAATGTAATAAGAACAAGTGCAATTAAAAAAGCTACAATAAACGGAAATGCTTTTTGTGCAATTTTTATAACTGGTATATCCGTCATGGAGCTTGCCACAAAGAGGTTTATCCCCATTGGTGGAGTAACAAAACCTATTGCAAGGTTAACAACCATAATTATACCAAAGTGAATTGGGTCTACCCCTACGCTTTTTACAATTGGTAATAATATTGGTGTTAAAATAAGAATAGCTGGTGTTGTATCCATAATCATACCTACAAAAAGTAAGAATATGTTTAATGCTATTAATAACGTTACTTTTGATGTAAATGAACCCATAATCATCTGTGCAACCATTTGTGGCGCTTGCATTACTGTTAAAACACGCCCAAAAGCGGTAGCAGCAGCCAAAATGAATAAAATCGCTGTGTATGTAGTTACAGATTCTCTGAAGATTTCATAAAGCCCACTAATTTTGATTGATTTGTAAACAAAAACACTTATTATTAAACCGTAAATAACTGATATAGCAGCTGCTTCTGTAGGTGTAGCTATACCACCATAAATACTACCTAAAATAATAACAGGAGAAAGTAATGCCCAAAAACTATCTAAAAACACTTTTATAAAACCTTTTGCATGTAGTTCATCATAGTGTTTTGTTAACTTTTCTTGGTCCTGCCCTTTAATTTTGCAGTAAACGTAAGAATAAATCATTAAACATGCGCCAATAAGAATACCTGGTATAATTCCACCAATAAAAAGTTTTCCAACTGATTCGCCTGAGGAAAGACCATACAAAATAAATGGTATACTTGGTGGTATTATAACACCTAAACCACCTGCTACTGCAACAAGTGCTGTACAGAAAACTTTATCATAACCTAAGCTGTATAGAATAGGAATTGTCATTGCGCCAACTGCTGCTGTTGTAGCAGGGCCAGAACCTGATATTGCTCCATAAAATAAACATGTGATTACAACTGCACAAGGTAATCCTCCAGTTTTTTTAGCAAGAAAGTAAGCAAATACGTTAAACAATTTTTCAGAAACTCCACCACGAGCCATAAAAACACCTGAAAGAATAAACATTGGAACAGCAAGTATTGGGTAACTATCTACCCCTCCAACCATTTGCCTAATTATAAATGCAGTGTTTACAGGGAAGTTACTATCTAACAAAAACGGCATAAGAGCAGTTATTCCTAAAGTGATAGAAATTGGTACAGACAAAGCCAATAGTATAGCAAAAATTAAAAGAAAAACTCCGATAGACAATTTTATCAACTCCTTTTATATAGTTTTTTTAGATACATTTATTGGTTTTTTAGTTAGATTTTTAGCTGTAATTACAATTTTTTGTACACTTCTAATTACAGTAAGACCAAAGCCTAAAAATACAGATAAATAAATCCAATACATAGGTAACTGTAATGCAGTACTTTTTTGCCCACTTACAATTACACTTGAAACAACACCAAAAGATGCTTTAAATAAGATGCAAAAAAATATAAGTACTATTATGCTAGAAACCAATTCAATAACTTTTTTAGCTGTATCAGGTACAACCATAATTAAAAAGTCAACTCGTATAGAAGTACTTTTCTTTATGCAAAAACTAATACTTAAAAATGTAGACCATATAAAACAATACCTAGTTAATTCCTCTGCCCAACTTAACGAATTTCCAAAAACATACCGCATTACTACTTGTAGCATAATAACCACTGTCATTACTGCAAGCAACCCAACAAGAATAACTTCTTCAAAATTATCATCTAGCCATTTAACAACGGACATTTCATCCCACCTCACATTTTAATAATATAATATTATTTACAAGAATTCAATTAGAGTTTTAAATTCTTGTAAATAATTATTGTGTTTCTAAAGCAAATAACTAATATTATTTGTTTTTATCTTCAAAATATTTTTTAGTGTCTGTAAGAATACCTTCTGAAACATATTCTTTAGGAGTGTAAATGTCGTTTATATTCCATACGCCATCTGTTGGTACAGGGATATTTTCCATAGGAACGTCTAATAAATAAGGCTCATTTGAATCTAACGCTTCTTTAAATGCTGCTTTAAATTCTTCTGCTGAGGTTACTTTTTTAGATTTTACACCGTAAGCTGTAGCAATATCTGCCCAATTAACGTTGTAAGGCTCGCCTTTTGAATCTTTAAATATTGTACCAAATTGTGTACTATAATGTTCTTTCTCAAGCCCTGCTATTGTGCCGAAAGCTGCATTATTCATAACAACCCAAACACATGCAATACCTTTTTCTATAGCTGTTGCCATTACAGATGGGTTAGTTCCAAAGCCACCATCACCAACAAGTGTAATTACTTTTTTATCTGGTGCGCCAAGTTTTGCACCAAGCACTGCTGCTGGGCCAAAACCCATTGTTGCTAAACCACATGGGTGGTGAATAGTGCCAGGTATTGTAATATCAAATTGCTGACCCATTCCGTTTTTATTCCAGCCTACATCTGTTAAAATAATACCATCTTCTGGTAAAACTTCACGAACATCTTTTAATATACGTTGTGGTGTCATTGGGAAACGGTTATCATTTTCAATTGCTGCATTATTTGCTTTAAATTTTGCTTTTTCTTCTTTTATTTTTGCTACTACTTCACTACGTTTAACGCCTTCTGGTTTAAGCCTTTTTGCTATAAGTAATAAATCTTTTAAAGCTGCTTTTACATCAGCAACTGCACCAATTTCAACAGGATAGTTTCTTCCTATTTCACTAGGGTCAATATCAATATGAATTAGTTTTGAAGGTGGTATGTTAAATGTAACACCTGTGTACCATGAGCTAGAATCTGCTTCTTTAAAGCAAGTGCCAAGGCCAAGTATTACATCTGCTTTATTTGCCATTCCGTTTGTAAAATCTGTGCCCCAAAAACCTGTCATTCCAACTGAAAGTGGGTGTTTATCAGAAATACCACCTTGACCCATTAATGTACGAGTAACTGGTATTTCTAAAAATTCAACAAATTCTGTTAATTCTTTAGAAGCTTTACCACTAAGTATACCACCACCTATGTGAATATGCGGGTTTTTAGCATTTAATAACATATTAACTATTTTTTCACCTGTTTCAATATCTATAGAAGGTTTTGCAATATTACTATTGTGGTGTTTAGTTCTTTCAAATAAGCTCATTTCTATTTCTCTTGAAAACATATCCATTGGAACAGAAATTAAAACTGGCCCTGGTCTTCCTGATTGTGAAAGAGTAAAGGCTTTGTCTAAAATGTCTGGTAGAAGTTCAGGTTTATCAATTCTCCATGCTCTTTTTACAAAAGGTTTGTAAATATCATATTGAGAACCGTCGCAGTGCATATTTACTTCTTGATGTGGATGTTTTCCGTAATAATAACTTGGTACATCTCCTGCAATTACAACTAATGGAATAGAATCGAGTGCGGCATTTGCAACACCTGTTGTAGCATTTGTAAGGCCTGGGCCTAAATGAATTAATACAACCCCTGGTTTTCCACTTGTTCTTGCGTAACCATCTGCTGCATGTGAAGCTATTTGTTCATGTCTTACAGAAACAAAATTTAATTTACTATCTTTTAGAACATCTAACATAGCAATAACTGTGTGCCCACAAAGACCAAACACGTGTTCAACTTGTTTAAATTCTAAATATTCTACTATTGCTTGTGATACTAATTTCTTCATATTTACTACCACCCTTTTTTTTATTTGTTTTAATTATAATTTATATTAATTTATTTTGGTATATGTAAATCACTTGATTTACCTGCTTTTAAAATTGCACTTAAATTTGCACTTCCAATTGCTAAATTAACTTTTTTTGCAACTTCAATCATTTTATCAAGACTGTAGCCTGTTTCTATTTCCATTTCATCCATCATGTTAATTATATCTTCTGAGGCAATGTTTCCAGAAGCACCTGGGGCAAATGGACACCCACCTATTCCTGCAAAACAAGAATCAAACCTTACAAAACCAGCTAACATTCCTGCCAAAACATTTGATAACCCCATACCCCTTGTATTGTGAAAATGCAAATTCCACAAAATATTAGGATATAATTCCTTTACTTTAATGCAGTAATCGTATACTATCTTAGGGTGTGCCATACCTGTTGTGTCTGATAAGGAAATTTCAGTTACTCCCATTGATATAAACCTATCAATTATTGAAGCTACAGATTCAAAAGGAATCTTTCCTTCAAAGGGGCAACCAAAAGCTGTAGGTATTGCACCAGAGAGTATTATGTTATTATTTGCAGCAAAATCAACACATGGTTCAAGTGTTTTAAAAACTTCATCTTGGGTTCTATTCATATTACTTAGTGAATGAGTGTTGCTAGCGGAAACTGTAAATTTAGTTTTAGTAATTCCTACATCATGCGCGCGTTCAATGCCTTTTAAATTCATTATAAGTGCGCGGTATTCAACTCCTTCAACTTTTTTTATTTTTTTTGCAACTTCGTCTGTATCTGCAAGTTGTGGTATAGCTTTTGGGTGTACAAAAGAGCCAATTTCAATTATTTTTGCGCCTGCATCAACTGAACTTTCAATAAATTCAACTTTTTGCTCAACTGTTAGTATTGTTTTTTCATTTTGAAAACCGTCACGCGGGCCAACTTCGCATAAAAAAACTTTTTTTGGAAAGTTATAATCATTCATATTAGTTCCTCCTAGTGAAACTTGGTTTTAAAATATTGTAGCATCTAACTTATACATTGTCAATATCATTTTTTTATTTTTTTACACTTTATTAGTTTACTATAATATACATTGGATAATTTTCCTCTTATAAATGCGTTTAGCACTATACATATTTCACAATAAAATAAAAAAAACGAGTAGATAAATTTATCTACTCATTTTTTTTATTTTATTTATTTAGCTGGGCTTGATTTACCTGCCATTTGTCTTTCTTGTGCTTCAATCATTTTTTTAACCATATATCCGCCTACGTAACCGTTTTGAGCAGATGTTAAATCTCCATTATATCCTTGTTTTAATGGTACTCCAATTTCATTGGCTACCTCAAATTTAAATTGGTTTAATGCTTCTCTAGCTTCTGGTACACCTTTTTTTATATTTGTTTCATTCATAATTATAATTCCTCCTATTTTTTAATTAATTAAGCTTTGTTAATTAATTTAATGTTTGATGTTACAATAAATATTATATCCTCATAACATTTATTTATAAGAGGTAATTTTTTGAATTTTTTTATCGAATGTTGCCGTTTCCGTAAATTATATATTTTGTTGTTGTTAGTTCCTTTAAACCCATAGGACCTCTTGCGTGTAACTTTTGGGTGCTAATGCCTATTTCTGCTCCAAACCCAAATTCAAAACCATCTGTAAACCTAGTAGAAGCATTTACATATACTGCTGCTGAATCTACTTCATTTAAAAATTTTTGAGAATTTGTATAGTTTTCTGTTAATATAGCTTCTGAATGACCAGTTGAAAATTCACTTATATGTTCAATTGCTTCTTCTATACTATTTACTATTTTAATAGATATTATTAAATCTGAATATTCTTTATGCCAATCTTCTTCTGTTGCTAACTTTATATCACTTTGAATATCTATTGAAAGTTGGTCGCCTCTTATTTCTACGTTTTTTTCTTTTAGGCTTTTAGAAAGTTTGGGTAAAAATTCTTTTGAAATATTTTTGTGTATTAAAACTTTTTCGCAAGCGTTACATACAGCTGGGCGTTGAGTTTTTGCATTTATTATAATTCCTAAAGCATTTTCAAGGTTTGCAGTTTCGTCTACAAAAATATGACAGTTTCCTGTGCCTGTTTCAATAACAGGTATTGTGGCGTTTTCTATAACAGATTTTATTAAACTTTCGCTGCCTCTAGGTATTAAAACATCAATATAATTATTAAGTTTCATTAGTTTTGTTGCTGTTTCTCTTGTAATATCTGTTATAAGTTGCACTAAATTTTCCGGGAAATTATTTGCTTTTAAAACTTCTTCAAATATAGCAACAATAGCTTTGTTGGAATTAATTGCTTCTTTACCACCACGCAAAATAACGCTGCTACCAGCTTTTATTACAAGCGCAAAGGAATCCGATGTTACATTTGGTCTTGCTTCATATATAATGCCAACTACACCCATTGCTACCCTTTTTTGACCAATTATTAAACCATTTTTCATAGTTTTCATGCTGATTTCACCTAAAGGGTCTTCTAATAATGCTACACTATTTAAACCTTCAGCCATAGCGTAAATTCTATCTTTTGTAAGGGTTAACCTATCTTGCATGGCTTTGCTTATTCCTGCTTGAATACTTGCTTCTACGTCTTTTTTATTTTCAATAAGTATTTTTTCAAAATTATCACAAAGGGCATTTGCTGATAGTGTTAGTATTTTATTTTTTTCTTCTGTTGTTAATTTCGCTAGTTCTTTTGAAGCTTTTTTAGCTTTAATGCCAATATTATTTAAATATTCCACTTACTTCACTCCTTTTTCAGTTATTAAAATATCTACTGGTATATCGTGGGTTTCATTAAAAACACTTTCTACTATTTGTTGTTCAAACGCTATACCAATTTTTTTATAACATATATTATCACTAAAATATGTGTCATAATAACCACCGCCATAACCAATTCGGTATTTATCATGTGAAAACGCTGCTCCTGGGGTTAAAATTATAGCTTTATCATTACTTTTTTGTATAAGTTTTTCCTCCAGTTTAGGTTCTAAAACACCAAAATTGCTTTTTGTTAGTTGGTCTAATGCAGTTATTTTCACAAAGTGCATTATTCTTGTTTTTGGTATTACCACTGGAACTGCTACTATTTTTCCAATTTTTAAAGAATATTCTATAATTTCTTTAGTTATAACTTCTGAACCCATGTTTATATAACATAAAATTATATCACTTGTTTTATATTCATCAAGGCTAATAAGTGTTTCAAATATTTGCTTACTTTTAATTTCTAGTTCTTCTTTTGTTATTAAACTTCTAAGTTTTAAATATTTTTTTCTTAATGTTTCTTTGTCATTCATTTATATCAACTCCTATTTTTTAGATACAAATAATGTTCCAACTTTTTCACCATTTAATATTTTAAACAAAATTTCTGGGTCTTCTCCTGAAGCTACAACTGTTTCAATACCTTCACTAGTTGCCCTTTCAGCTGCTGTAATTTTTGATGCCATACCACCAGTACCTAGGCTACTTCCTGCCGTACCAGCTATTTTATGTATGCTCTCATCAATTGTTAAAACTTCATGTATAAGCTGCGCATCAAGCTTAATTTTAGGGTCTGCTTCAAAAAGTCCTTCAATATCTGATAATATAATAAGCCCATCACTTTCAACAAGACATGCTACATATGCAGAAAGATTATCATTATCACTAAAACTAAATTCTTCAACTGAAACTGTGTCATTTTCATTAACTATTGGTATTACGCCCATTTCAAGAAGTGCGGAAAAAGTATTTTTTGCATTTTCTTTTAATACTTCATCATCCATAACATCCTTGGTTAATAAAATTTGACCAATTCTTTGGTTGTATGCTGTGAAAAAATTTTCATATATTTGCATTAAAATACACTGCCCTACTGCGGCGGCGGCTTGCTTGCCTTTTACGTCTCGTGGGCGTTCTTTTAAATTTAATTTATCAGCACCTACTGCAATTGCTCCAGATGACACTAGTATAATTTCTTTACCTTGGTTTCTTAAATCTGTAAGAACCCATGCTAATTTTTCTATTAAACGTAAATTTAACATGCCTGTTTTGTGCGTTAACGTTGTTGTTCCGACCTTTATTACTACACGTTTTAAATCTTTAAGGTTTTCTCTATATAACATTTATATCTCCTCCAAAATAATTTTAAAATTACCTAAATGTAATTATAATAAACATTGTTGAAATTAACAAGGTTATACTAAATATAAATATAAAAACTAAAAAAATCGCCCCCGTGATATTATCATACTAATTCCATTTTAAGGTTGATATATAAATATTTCTTTTTCGCTTGAAGCGTTGCGAAAAAGAAACATTTATATATCACTATCTAATTGGAATTAGTACTATCAGAGGCGATTTTTTTAGTTTTATTTTACTATAATCTCAATATAATTTTAAACAGCGTTATGAGTGAAACATGCAACAGCATGAGTTGGTATTACTGCAATAGAGCCTAGTGGGCTATAGTTGCCGCTATAGTTGCCGTTAACGTTGCTATTGCATCCGCCACCACAGCCACCATTTATACCGTTTACTCCGTTGTTAATTGGTAATATTCCACTACATTCAGAACCTATTGGGCAGCATGGTGCGCCTGCTCTACAGCATAGAACTCTTATTACGTTACAGTCTGCTGAAATTAAAATTCCAGTAAAACCGCTTCCTGATAAACCTCCGCTTGTAGTAAAAATTGTAACTGTTTGACCTAAATACCTGTACATACTTTCTATCATATTGTCTATCCAACCTTCCATTTTACTCTCTCCTCAAATATATAATTTAGAAGTTGTACACTTCTAATTCATATTATGTGGTCAAGTATAAATGTGTTCACAATTTTAAAATATTATTTGCCAAGCAAAGATAATATTTGTTGTGGGCGTTGGTTAGCTTGCGCGAGTATTGAAATACCTGCTTGCGAGAGTACTCCCAGCTTTGTATAGTTGGTCATTTCTTTTGCCATGTCTGTATCTTCTATTCTACTTCTTGCCATTTCTAAATTATCTGAGGCTGAATCTAGGTTTGCTACTGTGTGTTCTAACCTGTTTTGATATGCACCTAGGCTGCTGCGCACGCTAGATACTTTAGAAATTGCTTTATCTAGTGTTGTAATTGCAGTGTTAGAATCTTCTGTGTTTTGATAGTTTAATTTTTCAATATTTAAACCTTTTGCACTTAGTTTAGGAATAGTTATTTCCATTTCCATATCTTTATTTGGACCTATTTGTAAAACAAGTGGGCCATAATCCATTATTGAAACATCCATTTTTTCAGTTGAGGTTATAGTGTCAGGAAGTGCAGCTTTTACTAAATCTTCTTTTGCAACAACATCTAATTTGTTTGTGTCTACTAACGCTGAAGCAGAGTTAACATTAACTTTTTCTGTTGCTACCAAAGCTTGTGCATTGGTATCGTTCGTTTGAAGGATTAGGTCTGTTGGGTCTGTAAGCAAAGCTGCCGCTGCATCTTCTGCTGCCTTTTCGGCTGTTACTAATACTTTTTTAGCTGCTATTAAAGCTTTTTCATTTGTTTGAAGTGTTGCACGAGAGGTTTTTAAATCATTAGCTGCTGTAGTACGTGCGCCTGTTACTGCTGTTGGCGTTCCACCTCCAAAAGTTATTTCTCCATTTTTTGCAGTTTTAACTTGTAAATCTAATGAAATACTTTGGTTTGAAGAACTTTTAACTTCAACTCTATTCCCATCTATGCTAGTAGACATTGAATTGTTAAATGAAGGAAGTGGATTTCCGCTAGTATCTAAAAACACTACATTAGATATTTTTGCATCAACGCCTACTTCATTGCTTGATGGTAAAACCCCAAACCTCCAATCAACATTTGTTTTTCTTTCATCATAAGTTCCTAGCACTTTAGTGTCTGAACTAGGAGCAAATTTAACTTCTAATTTTTGGCTTGAACCTGCATATTTTGAGTTTAAATGTATTACATTTTTAGCTGGTGCTGTCTTTTTTTCATAATCAACTTCTGCATTTGCGTAGTTCGCAAGTTTAGTAAGAGCCTCAACTATATCATTTTCAGAATATCCACTTTTTAAATCAACAAATTCATCGTTTAAAGTTATACGAACTCCATCTGTACTAGAACTGGACAAATCAAGTTCTATTTC
>JAHDVE020002376.1:0-39295 GCA_022606495.2 Halesus radiatus | reverse complement strand
TGTATAGTACTGTAATTTCTTAATGTCCGCAGTAAAGGAGAGAAATATCCCGTATTTGTGTGATAGGCTTTAATATAAAAATGTCTATATCATTATTAAAGCAGTGTATAGTTCTGTAATTTCTTAATGTCCACAGCAAAGGAGAGAAATATCCCGTATTTGTGTGATAGGCTTTAATATAAAAATGTCTATATCATTATTAAAGCAGTGTATAGTTCTGTAATTTCTTAATGTCCACAGCAAAGGAGAGAAATATCCCGCATTTGTGTGATAGGCTTTAATATAAAAATGTCTATATCATTATTAGAGCAGTGTATAGTACTGTAATTTCTTAATGTCCGCAGTAAAGGAGAGAAATATCCCGTATTTGTGTGATAGGCTTTAATATAAAAATGTCTATATCATTATTAGAGCAGTGTATAGTACTGTAATTTCTTAATGTCCGCAGTAAAGGAGAGAAATATCCCGTATTTGTGTGATAGGCTTTAATATAAAAATGTCTATATCATTATTAGAGCAGTGTATAGTACTGTAATTTCTTAATGTCCGCAGTAAAGGAGAGAAATATCCCGTATTTGTGTGATAGGCTTTAATATAAAAATGTCTATATCATAATTAGAGCAGTGTATAGTACTGTAATTTCTTAATGTCCGCAGTAAAGGAGAGAAATATCCTGTATTTGTGTGATAGGCTTTAATATAAAATGTCTATATCATTATTAGAGGCGTATAGTACTGTAATTTCTTAATGTCCGCAGTAAAGGAGAGAAATATCCCGTATTTGTGTGATAGGCTTTAATATAAAAATGTCTATATCATTATTAAAGCAGTGTATAGTTCTGTAATTTCTTAATGTCCACAGCAAAGGAGAGAAATATCCCGCATTTGTGTGATAGGCTTTAATATAAAAATGTCTATATCATTATTAGAGCAGTGTATAGTACTGTAATTTCTTAATGTCCGCAGTAAAGGAGAGAAATATCCCGTATTTGTGTGATAGGCTTTAATATAAAAATGTCTATATCATTATTAAAGCAGTGTATAGTTCTGTAATTTCTTAATGTCCACAGCAAAGGAGAGAAATATCCCGTATTTGTGTGATAGGCTTTAATATAAAAATGTCTATATCATTATTAAAGCAGTGTATAGTTCTGTAATTTCTTAATGTCCACAGCAAAGGAGAGAAATATCCCGCATTTGTGTGATAGGCTTTAATATAAAAATGTCTATATCATTATTAGAGCAGTGTATAGTACTGTAATTTCTTAATGTCCGCAGTAAAGGAGAGAATATCCCGGTATTTGTGTGATAGGTTTTTAATATAAAAATGTTCATATCATTATTAGAGCAGTGTATAGTACTGTAATTTCTTAATGTCCGCAGTAAAGGAGAGAAATATCCCGTATTTGTGTGATAGGCTTTAATATAAAAATGTCTATATCATTATTAGAGCAGTGTATAGTTCTGTAATTTCTTAATGTCCACAGTAAAGGAGAGAAATATCCCGCATTTGTATGATAGGCTTTAATACAAAAATGTCTTTTATCCTCCTTGTTGGTTTTCTTGTTGGTGTATTAATTAATGTTGATTTGTGATAAAATGTTTGGTCCATCAATGAATGTTTGATCAAAGTTTACGTCTGACTGAAAGAGATTGTAGTTTATAGTGCGAAATTCGATCATTATACGTTCAAATTGATCAGATAAACCTTCACGATATGCAATCACACGGGTTAATTTTCTTTGTATGGATTCTATTCTGTAATTATGAATCTCGTAATTAGTAAACCAAATAGTGGATGCGTATTCCAAAATACTTGGCACAATCGATTTATATAATGTTGTTAATTCTGCATTTTGAAGACAATTTGTGATTCGCACAGTTAATCCTAATATTTGTGATGCACTTTTTGAAATAGTATCAATATGTTTAATGAAATCAAGTGACGAGTCAAATGTCACGCCCAAGTCTTTGGTTGGAGTCTTGTTCAATAAAGCGACGTTATTTCCATGATACGCATTTGAAAAGTTGTTTCTGTTATTTTTGAAGGAAAGCAGTGCATTTATTTTCGTTAAAATATAAAGCATTAAGTGCACACCATTATGTACCACCAGTATGTCTATAAAATTATCGTAATGTATTTTTTTAAACGAAAATTAATAATTTTAAAATACTCGGCTGATTCCTAATTCTATTAGTGAGGTAATGAGAGCAATATTTCAGCAAACTATTGATTAATGCAATTTTTATATCATTTTATAAAATGCTCCATTCCGTTACCGTTGAAACTAAGCTGATTAAACAAATTAGACACTTTGATCACTTATCAGGTTTAAACAATATGTTTTCCAAAAATATATAATGTAAGCTATTTAAGACACAAAAAATTTAAGCTTAAACACTCGAAAATAATTACGAAATCAGATTTTGTTTAACTGAATGTAGAAGTAGGACATGATAAAAACGCACTAAAAATATGATTATTTTTTTATTTAAAAAAATTGTAAGTTTTATCCACTTATTTATTTATGACCGGACCAGTTTAGCCCTATCACTAATGATTCAAATTTATCTCATTTTTTACCCTTATTGCACACATGTAATATATGTGTCTTCGCGATACGAATGGTGAACATAAATAACCATCTGTTCAAATATAAGCTGACACTAATGACATTATACGAGTATATATATTTTTAAAAACACTTAGATTCAGTAAACAAACACAATGTAATCCGTCTTCCAAAGGGTAATAAACCAACCCGAAAGCAGTTTTTATAAACATCAGCAATAAAATAAATTTCAAGTCATAAATAAAGCAATAGGACTCACTCCTGCCATCGATGCCATAATTCCATAAATTTAGTTATAATTGTGCCAGTCTGACGATGCCGGTGATAGGGGCTGAAACCGGTCCGGTTGAAAATAAATAAGTGGAAAAAAGTTAGAAACGATTTTTTATAAATAAAAAAAAAGCATTTTAAAATGGAATTCCACAATGAAATGACAGTTTCAAAATTAGAAATAATTAAAAACACACTATGATCTACCTGTTGATCTAAATAATTTATTATTAATATATGCAGGTTTGACGGTTATATTTAACTGACTAAATAAAGTCATTCAATAAATTTACCCCTTAAAAACATATTATTTTTTAATATTCTATAATACACAATGATTAAAAAAATCAATCTTAATTGTGAGATATGCCCTTCACCAAAATAATGCAGTCGATATAGGTGTGTGAGAGCCGGATAATTTGTTTTAAAATTGTGGAAGAAAAGGTAGCAATTTGTAATATAAAAGACAGGGTACACGAATTGAATTTGTCGATACACGAGACTTTCATCGTAAAAAGCATTAATTTTCTGTTGCATGAATCACATCCTTGCTAATAATTTATTAAATTTATATCAAAGGAAAAAATGTACCATAAACAATACTTGCATATCACAGTTAAACAAGCATAAGAATAAAATACAAATAATTTCAAAAAGTAATTATTAAATGTGGCATTAGGTCGTACAATGACATCGGAGAGTATATAAAGAATAAAAGTTCATGAGGGATATAAAAGTAAAATATATGCGTTTAAAACATACAGGAAACTTTGGCTAAATTAATATTGATTGAAAAGATATGATAGCATAGCCTTCTTGTGCCGTTAAATAGATCCGATACATCTGCGTATCTATTATTAACTTCATGTAATCTAGGTACAAGCGAGTGTTTGTAATGCTCAGTCCTGGTGTTGTTACATTTAAACAGGATTTTGGAACGAGTAGCTCTCGTAGATATATGAAATTGAATGAGGTTAATTAAATCAGGGCTGTCTATAGTTCAATTTACAATTTTTAAATAAGTTCTTGGTTTTTTTTTTTATATGAATACCACACAGGAGTCCCAAACTGCTCCCAACCGTCTGGAGCCAGTGAGACTATGGCATTCCAAATTGGGGAATGTTGTGAGGTTGAAGGTATTGGGGAGAGGAAGGAGAAGGGGGAGAGGAAGGTGATGAAAGGGGGAAATACCTGGCTATTCAGATCTGGTCACCAAACACGGCTAAAAGCCATTTCAAGCAACGTTTCAATTCTGAATGGTGGTCTTTCACCAGGGCGATACTGAGAGTATCTTCCACTCTGGAACGTGCTCAAATGTACCATATATTATTTTTAAATTAATTAATTGTGAAACAACACGAATTAATTAAATAAAAATTACTTGAACCCGCGACCTTGGGATTCGTAGTCGAGAGCCTTACCCCTCGACTATGGAGGCCGTTGTTAATGAATACCTTACATACCCGCAGGTGAATAATGCATAACAGACTGTATACTCGAAACATAAAGTCATGTTGATGGCGAGTTCATCCTGGTTTAAATTGAAGCCTTAAGGCAATGAGTAACCAAAACAAAATTACGCGAAACATTTCAAATTAGGTTTATAGAAGAATGCCTCGCGGGATTAAATGAAGCATCTGATACACAGAGGTTGGTCACGCTCTATGTATTGTACTATAGTTGTGATTGTTTAACCTTGCTAAAATTTGCCGTTCGAAACATTCATCCAATTTATGCATTCATTGTTTTGTAAGCCACGTTAAAGTCACGCAGAAGACATATTTTTTGTACAGGGTCATTTTAAGACGTTTTTATTGACGTTTTAAGTAATCTAGCAGTACAAACGGCGCTATGATACCGTGAGTTTCGGCGTCTTCTGAAATATAAAAGAAAATACTAGGATGAGATCTGTAAACTATGGTATTGCTGATTTAATTACCCCCTTTTCAACACAAGTAACGCTCAGTAAAAAGATCTGCACGAAATATGTTTGGGTTTAGAATTTTTTTTTTTTCAAATAAACATGCAACGAAGTTCCACGCCCATGAGGTATCAAACAAACTCATCGTGAGATCGTTAATTTGAAAGCAAATATATTTAAAAAATATATAAACAACGGGAAAATAACACGAATAAAAGGTGCAGGCTGTAAATATGCAGATACACTAAAAAAATTACATAAAATATCATAACAATATTTTACACGAAAAAAAAGTATATGAACATATTTCAGAATATACAAAGTTCAGCAGGACGGCCATCAGAACACAGTTGGTACTTATAATAAATAGCATTTAAAAATAGGATTTGAGAATATCATTTTGAGATTTGTTAGAAGCGTGGATATGTCTTAATTCTATGATAAATTTGTTATAGTTGGTGTAGGCAATGTATTTCAATTATTTCAATCCGTATTTTGTCAAGTGTATTTTTGATATGTGTAGTTTGTGGTGTTGTCGTGTATTATGTCGGTGAACGTAGCGATTAGACTTAAGTTTTATATTTGTGTTAGTGTGGTGCTATGGATAATATTAAACGGTGATGCTAGTGCGTTCCGGTAAATACCTTTAACGGGTGTGTCACGTGGCAAGCCAAAAATGTTACGCAGGGCCATGTTTTGAATTTTGTTAGTAGCGAAACACCCGATTCTCGAAAGATATACCGAGTGGGAATGAATCATAGCATAGTACAAGTACCTCAACAAGCACGACTTTGACCTGATCTGCCGGGTGCATCAGGTGGTAGAGGACGGGTATGATTTCTTTGCCAAGAAGCAACTGGCACTGCAGAGAATTCGATAATGCAGGAGCAATGATGTCAGTGGACTACACGATGAAGTGCTCCTCCGGATCCTGAAGCCGGCTGACAAGCGCCTGGCGTACGTGCAGATGAACATCAATCCGACCCCTCACGCCACCAGGGGCGTAACCAAGACAAAGAAGATTTTGAGGGCCCTCTGGATAAATCCCACCGGCCACCATCCTCCCCCGCCGCTCCACCCATTTAAGAGTGTTCTGTGTTATTTATCCTAAAAATATGGATAATAATTCTTTGTCTTAGCTTAAATACATTCTTGAATATAATGGAAACAGTCACTCTATCATTTGTATTATCGTCTTGCAATATTAAATACATTCTTGAATATAATGGAAACAATCACTCTTATCATTTGTATTAGCGTCTTGCAATATTAAATACATTCTTGAATATAATGGAAACAATCACTCTATCATTTGTATTAGCGTCTTGTAATATTAAATACATTCTTGAATATAATTTAACTTCATCTCTTTATATGGTCTATAAATAATGTGTAATGATGGCCTGTCCAAAAAAAAAAAAAATAATAAATAATAATAAACTCATAGAATAGACGTAATATAAGAATAATATAAGAATAGGAAGTAATATTTGTACAGCGCCCCTGAGGTGATTTCTCACAAAAGCGGCGCTATAAAAATTATCCGATTATTATTATTATTATTATTACAAAGTTCGCTTATAGAGGTGGGAAGCAATCCACCTAATCTGTACATTACACGAGTCACCGGAGAAATATCTTTGATTTTACATGGCGTTTGATCAATATGGTGTTTCCAATAGTTTCCATGTGAGCTGTGAGTCAATCAGAAGCCCCAGATACTTCGCGACATCTGCTGCATTAAGTTTGTTTGGTCCTAGAGATTTCGGAATAGGGATTTGTTTACAACATGCCGTAAATTCGAGACATGCAACATGCTTTAATTTAAGAATATATATAAATTAAATATATTCAACTAGCTGGTGTGTACCCGGCCTTGCTCGGAATTATATATATTCTTTGTAATAAAGTTGTGGAACCTTGCTTGTCGATTGGGTGCCATAATTGATTTAACAGCGAAAGTGATGCCTTGTGACGACTATTGCTTTCTCTAAACAAAGAAACAAAGAAAAAAAGAAACGTATATTTGAAAATTTTATTACATTCCAAACATTTATTTTTTTCAAAATATATCTACATATAAATATATCTATATATATATATATCTATATATATACCTACTTGTGTTTTCCATTTTGAAAATATTCTACCCAAACAAACCTTCTTCTTTTGAATATGTAATCTGTGGCTAACCAGAGTGGTATATCTATGGGCTAACCTCAATACAACATGGCAGGTTTAATGTTTTTATACTAATTATAAAACGTTATAGCTACAGTTTGCATATTGGATTTCATTCAAACTAATACGACAGACAAACATTAATTTATATATGTATATTTAATATATAGCGTTTTTTGGTGTTAAACAAATCAAATTGATTTATAAACCACGCATTCCTCATACTAATTAAAGAGCATGCTATTGACATTGGCCTACGACTTGTATTACATATTTGGATTAAGTCAATTCATTATTTTAGACTCCCATAAAGTAGTTGTTGTGGATGTTCCGCTTCCTTGTTTTGTATTATTGTTCGATCTGAAGAGGCGTCTTGTACCCATAAAGTAAATTAAACACTATTAGCATGTGGATGCGAAACGTGAACAAGAGAGGATCAGAAAACTACTAATAATACAACGTGGGATGGAAAGATGCACCTTGAAGATCCGAAAATTATATTCTGGATAAGTAAGTAAACATTAACGAAATAAATACTATCCTACCAGTTTTTTTATACTGATAACAAATTAAAAAATATGTATTTTAAATAACAAGCATAAAGATGATATTTTAAATAAATCTGGGGTATATAAATTAATTTGTAACGATTGCAATTTTTTTTTTGTTTAAATAGGACGGCCTCCATGGTCGAGGGGTAAGGCTCTCGACTACGAATCCGAAGGTCGCGGGTTCAAATTTTTATTTAATTAATTTGTGTTGTTTCACAATTAATTCCTTTAAAATAATAGTGTATTTGCGCATGTTCCAGAGTGGAAGATACTCTCAGTATCGCCCTGGTTTGGTGACCAGATCTGAATAGCCAGGTATTTCCCTATGTCCCTACCTTCCTCTTCCCCTTCTCCTTCCCCTCTCCAATACCTTCTGCCGCACAACATTCCCCGATTGGGAATGCAATAGTCTCACTGGCTCCAGACGGTTGGGAGCAGTTGGGACTCTTGTGCGGTACTCATATAATAAAATAAAAAAATAACTTCAAGAAAATTTAATATTAGATTTAAGGAACACCTTAGGTGTTTAAATAATAAAAATTATTCTAAATTGGTCAACCATATTTTGGAAACAAATCATTCCTTTGATATAAATAAAGTTTTGAATGTTATACATATAAATACAACCGGTGTACAATTAGACAAATTTGAAATAAAAAAAAATCGAAAAAGTGTTAATAGTCAATTAAATATAATTAATAATCAAATACTTTTTTAAAAATGGCTATCTCTTGAATTTATTTTCATATTAATATTAGTATTAAAAAATATTTGTTATTAAATTTCTAATATAAATTTGTTATTCAATGTTTTGTAATAATTTTTGATTAATTATTACCTACTTTAATCAATTTTTGTTTATGTTTATAATTTGTCTATACTTGACATTATTATTTTTTAGTGTTTTGTATATTCCTAATGAGTAAAGCATCGCTTTCGAAACATGTTGATATGTATATATTAATAAAGTGGTGATTACAAAGTAATTTTTAGTTAATTTATTAAACATAAAAGACATCAACACAATTTATGAACCAACCTAATTTTAAGGCAACAAGTTTTTTTATTGATCACGGTCAATTTAAAAAATATATTTTTACAATATATTTGTTTAGTACCCATAGTAAGATCATTTTATTTTGATTATTAAATGTTTATAGTTTTTAAAAATTAATAATAAATATTTTAATTTTCTTCAAAAAACGGTTTATTTAAAAAAATAATAATTTCTGGGTAATTTATTAGGCGTGACAGCTGTTTTGCCCCCGAAGGTATTATCAAACTATGGAGAAAACACTTACAGACGATCTATTTATATTTTTTCTATGCAGATACTCATAATGAATCTCATAAAATATTTTCAATTTCAATACCAATGCTCTTATTAATTTTTGAATACGTTGGTCATCGTAAACACTGTCCTCTGAAAAAGCTCTCCCCTGACTGCGGTCCCCCACCATTCGCCTCCGGTCCTCACTTCTTCCCACCTCTCTTTAATTCTCTCCTACACAGTAAAGTCCACCTCTTTCTCGGCTCTCTTTCGGTCACCTCCACTGGGTTGATTCAATAATTAATAAAAACGCTTTCATGAAATCATTACGTAAATATGTGAAATGCGTCAGTACTGCGATCGTAGGACGTTTACCCCGACATAGATGCGTTTATTGATCGCTGTTTATAGGACGTTGATATACATTAAACGTGAACAAAATTGAATGAATGAATTAACGAATAAATTCAATCTCGTGGAATACTCGATCTGATTCTCAATTTAACACGGAAATAATACTTCATTCCTTGGCCTAGGCCTCGCAACCCTAAGATTTAACGCGCGGCACCATGATTACGGCGCGGATACTATGGGGGTCATCTAAGGCTGCTCTCTGACGGTCCGGTGAGGAATGAACATTTCACTCGTTACTGCAGATACTGCACAGAAAAGTCAAGTTTGCTAAAGTAAGGTAACGGTCTGCAACGCAGTCCACTGTGGGACTTTTCTGCGCAGTGTCTCCAGTAGCGAGTGAAATGTTCATTCCTCACCGGACCGTCAGAGAGCAGCCTTAAAGTCGCCGTAGATATTGTGCAGTGTACATGACTCAATCTAACGTATAGAATCCCGTGCCGTAATCCATCAAAAAAGCCATACGTCATCGTTAGTTCGCAGCCCGCACTAGTCCATAGCGGCAAACCGCCCCTAGTCATCCAATCAATAATTCTAAGCAGCGCGTATTCGCTCTCGCAGTCCGTATTCCCTAATTCAAGGAATTTAGAAATGTATTTCTTATTCAGTTGTGTCGTCATAGTTACTACGTCTCTAGTCCATCGTTATCGAGTCTGTACGTACTAGGTCCGCGGGGCGTAAGATAGTCAAGTCACTAGCAAGAAGTTCCTAATTCCTTCCTCGATGCCCGCGGCGATTCCGTTCGTGTTAGTCCCAGGGCGGCCAAGCCGTCAGTTTAACTAGTCGTGTGGGAATTTCCTAAATAATTAGAACTCAGCATGGTGTATCGATGTTATAATTGGTCGATGATAGGATGTCGTGATAATAATGTAAAACATTAATATGATTTCGTCCTTTATTTTCTGTGATTGAGTGTCGCTCATTTTTAGTCGGTTTTTGATTGATTGTAATTTTGATTGATTGATTGTAATATTGATTTTAAAAACGAAACCATTATTTAGTAGATTGTGATGCATATATATTTTTCATATAATTTATTATTTAATTGAGTAAGATTGTTATTTTAGTGTTTACTTTATTTTTAAATATGTTATTTCCAACATTGGTTCAATTTGAAATGCGAAAAAATGTCTTCTTTTTATTTGTTTATTATGTTTTATCATTATTAGTTTTTTTTAATGTTATGAATAAAAGTAATAAATTAAATAAATAAATTCACAAGGCTAGACGAATAAGACTCAATCGATTCACCGCTGAGAATGAATCTAATACCCGTATCGTATATCGTCAGTTATGTTTATTCTACCGATATAGCCTACTGGGGTTTTCAATGGCTTTGAAATTACCACGCCCAAGTAGTCACAGCATATTGTAAAAATACAGCCTTGTTGAACAACTGCCATAATATTTAAAGATAACACAACCATTATACCCGTGCTTTGGCCAATGTAGAACAAAGAAAAGGTTTGTGACTGGGAAAATATGAACCCATTGTTCTTAATCATATTTCAGAGGCTTTAGTCGCAGGTTTGGGTCAAGGCCTAATTGATTTAAGGTCTTTATATCCGGTCTACAGAGATATTGTTATCAAGAGATAAGAGTCAGACGATCTACAGTGGAATCACTGTTTTAAAAAATAAAAACATATTTTATAGTTTTACCTGTCTGGGTCTCCATCAGGCATCGTAACTTCAATTCCTCGGCTGGCTAAGCCTCCACCACGACACAAGCAACATCTTCCGCTTACTGTGATGGTAGTAGGAGATTTAAAAAAAAAAAAAAATTGCCTTTCTTTAAAAAGTAAAACATTAGAAATAACCAGGGCTACATCCCCCCGGAGACTGCCGTTTCTAGGAAATGCCTCAATTCCTGCTGATTTTATGTTATTTCCCTTCAGTTCGTTGTGCCCAAAGCTGTGGTGTTTGCATCTCCACCATCTAGCTACCACTTAACTTATAATTAGTCTCTCTATATCGTTTATAACCTGATACGTTTCAGCCCATCACGGCCATCTTCAGACTTTTTAAAGATCGTTTTAATAAATAATTATAATGGAAATCTACCGAAAATATAAATATAGAAAAACAAAGAACTGAACATACATAATACATGAATGAAGCAATGGTAAAAAGAGTACCACATTTTTAATTTAGGAGAACATCCGAGGCAACGCCTGAATAAGGAGTTGTGATATTCTTCGAAGTTTACTTTCGTAAAGAATTACAATAATTATTTATAATGGTACCAAACATTTCAAGGCCCTGGCTTGAGTTAACAAAACAGTCTCGACATTCCAGTCAGTGGTGAATGGTATAAATAATGAGTAGAATCTACGGCAAGAGGGATGTTGAGTTGGATGAGTGGCAGCAAAGAAGGTGAGTTAATTATACAATAAGTAACATTTTTTTTAGTGCAAATGTGATCAAAGTATTTCCTGCACTTTTCTAATGAATAAATGTTTATTGTATGTTTAATTTCATCATATGAGAAGGAAATCGCTTCTTTCTCGCCCTTACCTCTACGCAATTCCACTTAACCTTTTGGGTATTCGAGTGGCGTAAACGCCAACATCAATAGCAGTCGAGTCTCATAGTGGCGTTTCTCATAGTGGCGTTTACGCCACCTACTGGGGGACGGACTCATAAAAGTCGTTCTATCTCCTTTTGTATTATGTTTAGATATATGAATTAGAAAAAAAAACAGTGATTTCATCTTGTGCTAAAATAATTATAGTAAATACCCAAAGCAATCGATCGCAATCGCGAGGTTCAGTGAGATATCTGACAGCTATTGAATTTTCTGCTTCAATTTACTCAAAATTTCTAGTAAACTATGTTATTATTAAAGAAAAAACAATATGTTACTACTTATTTCTAATATTTTTTTCTTTATTTGTTTAATTTATTATTGTGAAATATTCATGATTCATAAAATCGGTACGCTTTTGTGACGATTTTGTGCATATCGAATGACGTTTTCAACAATGTATTTATGTAATTAGAACGTTCCATAGTGATAATTCATAAAAACATGTAATATTTCACACAAAAATGTACCGATTCTGTACAAAATAAATAATATGAAAACGTTTTCGTGTAGCTCGTCATTATATAATAATAATGGGAAGTGTCAAACGCAATAGAGGTTAGGTTTATTTTAAAAAAAAAACCAGAAATTATGTTTTTTTTTTTTTGTTAAATTGTTCCACAAATGCAGTGTTTTGATTTAAATAAGGCACTTTGACCAGGTTTTACTTTAATTGAGTTTAAAAATACACGAAAAAACGCTTTCAAAAATTTTTCCTGCCGACATGAAAAAATGCCGGCATTGCGAAAGTGTGGTAGAATTTGTCGATTTATTTATTTTTATTTTTTATATGAAACGTTAAAAAGTCAAATGCTCGTTACCTTTATAATACGTTTGTGAAATTACGTATGTTTTTCAGTTTCGTATAAAGTTTCGGATTTACATAAAAAAAATGGCGGGTCGGCAACTTAAAAAAAAAAAAAAAAAATTAAATCAAAATTTCAATACTTTTATTGACATTTGTCAATTTGTACTACTAACGTCTAAAAGCGTCATTCGCCTGCTTATGAAAACAGTATTTCATTTTGGGATTCGTTTAAAAACAGCGAAATATTTCACGATGAAATTATCACAGTGACAGTTCATTATAACTGACATGCGAACAAATTTCAGAAACCCGAGGGATTAAGTGATACAGATTAGGCACTAGGGGTTACGTGTTCTCTGCATTGAGTATTAAAAAAATGTATACGATTAACCTGCAAACAGGGATATGTCTGTGCTTTACAATTTGTTCATATTCCCATCATTATTAACACCTTTAATGCGTGGATTTCTGATTTATTGGATTCACATGTAATTTTAGTAAATATTACGTGAAAACAATAAAACAATTAAGATGTTATCTGGTCTTCAATTATTCGGTGTGTGGAGACGTAAGCTTTAAAAATAACACGGATATAATATCTTGTTTTTATAATTATAAACATTTAGTAAAACGTAAAACGAAACCAACATTTTCCTTTTGGTGGTTTTTTTTGTTTCGCGTTAACATTTATCCGTTTTACTTGAATTTCATAGAAATATTCTTATTTTTATTTTTTATTTGATCAAATCCGGAACCAGTGGGAATATAGCATTCCAATTTGAGGAACGTTGCGAGGTTTGAGGAAGTGGGGAGGAGAAGAGTGTGAGAATGATTAAATTAAAACGTTAAATTTATGTGAGTACCGCACAACGTCCCAACTGCTCCCAACCCTCTGGAACCAGTGAGACCATGGTATCCCCGATTGGGGTATATCGTGAGGTTGAAGGTAGTGAGAAGGGGAAGAAGATGGGGGAGAAGAAGGTGGGGAAGTACCTGGTTATTCAGATCTGGTCATCAAACACGGTTAAAACCTATTCAAGCAACGCTTCGATTCTGAATTTCACCAGGGCGGTATTGAAAATATTGTACTAAATACTCCGGAGCGTGCCGCAAAAATACCGGAAACAATTGTAAAATAAAACAAAATAAATCAAATAAAATTTACTTGCGCATGCCTGGATTCGAACCCGCGTCTTCCGGATTCATAGCCGAGGTTCGTAACCACGCAACCACGGAGGCCGTAAAACATGGATAAAGCCATATCAAGTAACGATTTTTTTGTTTTTTCTTTTTTTGTTTGTTTATTGTTCAATATTATTTTTCATCCAATGAGAATTTGTACTCTCTAAGCCACTGCAAGTAGCTTGTCAGCAGGAGTTTAGTTCAGCAATATTATATAATACAACAATAAATAACAATCATCATACAAATGTCGCGAAAAATTAGAACAATATAGATAATCTACGCAAGTCGGAAAAAAACATTTTTCACCAATAGACATAATTTGTCTCGACGCCATCTATTGAGGGATTTAGCCGTTACAAGCCTTTCTCATACTAATAAAGTTAGTTGTTTACAGGTGAAATATAATAAAAACAGTAATTATTGAATGAAACACTAGTATATATTGATTAACTTGGCGAGTTTGCGATAAGCCGACGTAGCTCAACGGTAGAGCATCTGACCGGCAGTCAGAAGGGTGCAGGTTCGAGTCCTGTCGGCGACATTTATCTTTTCTCGGAAGGTTTTTTCAATTTGAATGAGTGTTTCAGGCTAATAATTATTGTTTATAAAAATAATTGTTACAAATAAAAACATTTGAACATATCAAAACAGTAGAACAGTTTGGTTATAGGGTAACAGACTCCAATTTCATAAGAGCAATGAAATAATATTATGTAAATATCAAGATATCTGTACGTATCGCACAAGTTGAGAAATACAACAAAACATTAGTAGATACACTTTTGTTACAGTAAGAATATACTCTTAACATGATAGAAGCACTTAAATAAATTTAAAGATATTCGCAGTATCAAGGAGATGTACGATCAAGGAGAATATCATTTTTCATGATTCTTTACTGACATACAAAACAAATTTATTAAATTTTCTTGGCGTGATATAAAACGTAAACATTAGAGTCAAAGAACATATTAGATGCTTAACAAGTATAGGTTTTTCAGAATTCGCCGAACATTTAATTAATACTAACCATAATTTTGATAAAAGTACAGGAGTACAATTAATACATAAAAATAGTATAGGTTTGCGCCTTAATAACTTTAGAAGCATTAGAAATATCAAAATCAAATAAAAATAATATATATGCCAAATTTTAAATAAACAATTAGATTTAACCCAAAGTCCGATTTTAAGGATGTTCCCTTTCTTCCCCTCCCCTCCCCCTACCTCTCTATCTACCGCACTACCCCCTCCTCTGTGATGCTCTGTCCTGTTCTACCCTATCGTGCTGTCTCTTTTCCTCACTTTCTCTGTCTCCATTATGATATCTCTGTATTTTAATTTTAGTTTATATGTGTACATTCCTGAAGAAGGTTGAGTCCAACCGAAACCGGTCGAATGCATAAATATGTATAAAAATAAAGTGGCTTAAAACAAAAACATTTTTTATTTAAATTATAATGTCAAGCCACAAAGTGATTGCTTCCTTCGATAAATTGATATAAATTACTTTAAAACTACACTTATTTTTTCTTTTAACCTTTATTCATAGTCAATTACAATTCTTGAATGCATAACTTCTCCACATCATCTCTCCTCACTCTTTATTTCTTTTAATAATTATTAGTCACACATACATTCTTTAGTTTAGTAGCATTCTCACCACACACGAAATGAATAATATATTGTATGGACATACTCGTACGTAATAGGTACATTAACAATGGAAATTTGAATATACCAACCTTATCACTCGTAGTGAAATGTACTGTGAACGTATAAATAAATAATTGAATCTCAATATATAAAAACGAATTGCTGTCTATCCTTGATTTTCTGTAAAATTGCTAGACCGGTTTCGTTGAAAATAGGACAGTTTGTTCATATTAGTGTCGGGAAGGTTTAGAGAGTAGTTTGAATGAAAACCAATATGTAAAACTGTTGCTATAATGTTTTAAAATTAATATGAAAAGCATTGAACCCTGTATGGGGTAAAATATTTTTAAAATGGAAAACTCAAGTAGGTACTTCATTATTTAGAAGTATCAGGAAAAACTAAATGTTTAGAAGGAAATAAAATTTTCAAATGAATGTTTCTTTGTTTAGAGATAGTAATAGTCGTTACCAGGAATTAATTTTGCTGTCAAATCAATTATGGCACCCTAACGACAAGCAAGAATTAACAACTTTATTAAAAAAAAAAAAATCCCGAGAAAGGCTATCACCTAGTAAATAAATAACAGAAATAATGTCGATATTTGAAAAATTCGAATCAATTTTTTCAGAAGTAGGGGAAAAAATAGCCTCATTTTGACACACGGACATGCCCACAACGCACTTCTAATAGTTATGACACCAAACTTAATTAATTAAGCAAAGCATAATTTAGAATGTTTGAATGAACAAAAAAAAAGTATTATTGATTAAAAAAACAACAAAAAAACAGAGAGGCCAAAGTGGAGAATCAATAAATTATTGTAGCTTTTTAAAATAAGGAATGCCGTCAAAGGGAATCCTTAATATAATTAATTGTTTTTTTTTATAAAAATTTACGGTCGTTGTTCTGTCGCTAGAATTTAGCGAGAGTTATTTGTCGATGTTTAAATCAATTAGGACCTCTTTTTAAATCAGTGTGCAATATGAGGGAAGCTTTGCTTCCCAACACCTTGTTATTTATTTATTAAATGGTGGTTTCTACAAAACATTTCTTATTCATTTGATTTACATTAATAGTCATTTAAAAATACACTTTTTACGCGAAAATGAATAATTTCTAAATTTATGCCTGTTGTATGCTGATGATGCGGTGCTGATTGCTAACAGTATAGAAGTTTGTCGCGCGTTTGACATGTTTTATGACTGTGCCCCAGTGCCAAAAGAATCAATGATGCTAGTTCCTCAGAGCATCTTACATTGAAATACCCGTAGAACAAGGACAGCATTCCCACCCGCGTCTGTGCTCCAAAGATTGAATCCATTTATTAAGATAGGCGAATCTATCAAAACTATGTTGTAATGACTGTCCTTCGTTCTACATAGAAAAGACATCCCGTAATGTAAATATTAGAATCGCGGAACGCTTAATGTGTTTAAATAGCAACCATTTCTCAGAGTCTGTCAATCATCTCATTTCAACCGATCATATTTTAATAAAGATACGCGGGTTCAAATTATTCAACGTAATAATAAAGGCAAAAAATTAAATAATAATAATTCTAATATATTAATTCTATTCCACGACTCGTGCGAAGCCATGTAGTAAGCCATAAACATTTGAAATCAACAAGCGACATCTTTCAGATATGTGTCCAAGTAATTTAGTTACATCCGTCAAGTTATTAAAACGAGGTTAGCAGGAGAAAGTTGTTGAACGTTTAATCGGTAGATGGTGCTTCATTTATAAGTTGTTTTCTACTGTTGCTCGAGAGAAAGGCTAAGTGAACTCAGTGCCGACATCAGAACTAATACTTCAGATACAGAGCCTTGATTTTAGAGTAGAATTTTCGCGTCTTCTCTCGGTCTTGTATCTACGGATTACCCTTTCCTACTATAATTGTATATTTTCCCCATTTTCTTTTATTTATTTCTCTTTTCTTATTTAACTTACCTTCAACATCCATGAATTTATTCAAATATGGGTTGTTTTCCTCAACACGATTATTATTAAAATAAACTCTCTTATATCTCATTTCATCTGGTTTTCTTTTACAATCTTATTAGTATTATGCAGATGTTATTTTAAAATAAGAAATCGCTTAATTTGTAAACCTCTGAAGATATAGATATAAGTAATATAAATATATGAGTAAAAATTTATAAACATATAAAAAAATTAAAAGAAATAACACTATGAAAAAAGAAACTTTTGTTTTACTGCCACTAATACCAAGTATCCCTCGCACTGGCCTTGCTTATTCAGGATTTTTTGCTATTTGTACAAAACACAAATTGATATACATGTATTCAAATATACATATAATTGAATATACAAAAAAAAATGTTTATAACCTATGTACCCATGTTTATATAAATGTATGTATCAAAAAAATTAATTACAAATAAAAAATAAAACTAAACTGAATAATTCCTACACACATGTCCGAGGGATCAGACGTATACTACAGGAGTACACAACTGCTGATTTGTACGAATCGCAATTGCGCTCAGCTCAACCCTCCACACCAAAGATGATATAGGCCTCGAGGGAAATTATTTCCCTCAGGGCCTCCTTCCTGTGTGGAGTTACTGTAAAAAAACTATTGTATTTATAAGCCACCTCTGGTCTGAAGCATAAAAACACCTGAAAAACCCTCACTTTTTTATGTGGCCAGCCTTCGTGGTTGAGTGGATACGATCCTTGGCTACGAATCCCCAGGTTGCGGGTTCAAATCTCGGCTCGAGCAAGTAAATTTTGTTTGATTAAGTTGCGATATTTCTCAAATTATTAAATTAAAATAATATGTATTTCAGAGCGCGAGATACTTTCAGTATAGCCCCGGTGAAAGAGCACCATTCAGAAACAAAACGTTGCTTGAAATGGCTTTAGCCGTGTTTGGCACTTTCCCACATTCTTCTTTCCCATCTCCTTCCTCTCATCATTACCCTTAGCCTCACAGCATACTTAATTTGGAGATGCCATAGACTCACCGGCTCCAGACGGTTGGGAGCAGTTGAGATTCTTATATAGTAATCACATTATTATATGTTTATCTGAATACCTCACAATAGTCCCAACTGCTCCCTGCTAACCGGAGCCACTGAGATTATGGCATCCCCAATTGGGGCGTGTTGTGAGACTTCTGCCCCCACATCCTTTTAGCGCGTAATACTTTTAAATATTGAGATGAATTGTTTGTTGGCGGATATACACGCGAAATATAGAATAAAATAAATTGTTGGTGTAGGTTTAGAGCTAAAGTAATGTACAAAAATACTATATATGTATTATTGTAAAATGAGCATATTATTATTTATAGCTTTAAACTTACAATAATAATTTATTCTATTTCATATTACGTATGTGTATGTGTACCCACCGATATCAAAATCATTTCAATATTTGAAAGCATTTTAAAACTATTTTTTTTCATTCTAAAATATTTAAATTATCTGTGAGCGCGTATCTTGATTCGTTTTTTTTACAGTTACTCCCACAGGAGGCTTTGAGGGAAGTAATTTCCCTCAAGGCCTATATCATCTTTGGGGATGCTGTGAGGAGGGTCTTCTAGAGGATAGAAAGAAGTGAATTCGGATCTTGAAGAGACAATATTGTAGGGGGGAGGAAACACAGAGGCTGGCAGATCATTCCACAGCCGAGTTGTTGAACACAAGAACGAGTAAAAGCGACCCGTTCCCACGTGACAAATGTCAACCGTGTGCAAATCTTGGGCACGATTTTGGCACCGGTGTCGAAGGGATCAAAGACGCTAGTCCCTCAGAGCATCTTCCATTAAAATACCGGTAGAAAAAGGACAGCATTCCTACCTGATGTCTGTGCTCCAAAGATTGCAATCCGTTTGTAAAGATAGGCGAATCTATCAAACGGATCGCCCGTTTCTGCACAGAGTCAACGGTTTTTTTCAGATATTTATTTTCATATATTTTGTAGGTGGCTGCCAAATTTGTACAGGGTCAGCAGTTGTGCACTATTAAAGTATCTTAAAATGTTTTAAGGAAATAAAATTTATTTTTACTTGAAATAATTATATAAACGGGTAGATATTGCTTCGCAATAACATGCAAATAAAAAACTCAATTTTCCGATGCAAATCTTTACGCGAAATTAGTGAAACCAGAACTGCATCATTAAAACACTATGCAAATTGCTTTTTTTATTTCTGACAACCATATTATGTCATTTTATTTAATGTTGTGTCATTAAATATTATATTTAGAATCCGGAATAAGTAAAAAGCTGTCTTAGGTGACCATTTATTTAATGCGTTTCTAAATATTTACGGACATATCTACTTACCAAATTGCATTATTTTATTGTATTAATTTGTTGCATTCTGGGAATTTATCATTATGTACAAATTATGATTATAACATTGCTAGAGGTTACCAAAGTGATTTCGTTTTATATGAAAACACGTACAACTGATCGTAAATTGATTTTAATGTTTTTCTGTATACAAAAGTCGTTTTCCAGCTTTATTTATAAAATCCAATATCATTTCAAATGCAAATAAGTTAATAAATAGCTTTCACATTATTATAAATCCACATTTCAAATGTAATCTCATCATACAGAATGGAGAATCCATTATCACAATGGTTTCTCAGTTAATCGGTTTCACCGGTAATAAATCATTTTAGTCACGATAAAAATTTAAAATAGGGTAGGAGTAAATAGAATCATACTCGTATAAGTAAATCGTATCGACGTGGCCTAACCACAGTCGTCTCAATAATAAAATAGGGTAGGGGTAAATAGAATCATACTAAAATAGGGTAGGGGTAAATAGAATCATACTCGTATAAGTAAGTCGTATCGACGTGATCTAACCACAGTCGTCTCAATAATAAAATAGGGTAGGGGTAAAATAGAATCATGCTCGTATAAGTAGAATTCGTATCGACGTGGCCTAACCACAGTCGTCTAAATAATAAAATAGGGTAGGGGTAAATAGAATCATACTCGTATAAGTAAGTCGTATAGACGTGGCCTAACCACAGTCGTCTCAATAATAAAATAGGGTAGGGGTAAATAGAATCATACTCGTATAAGTAAGTCGTATAGACGTGGCCTAACCACAGTCGTCTCAATAATAAAATAAGGTATGGGTAAATAGAATCATACTCGTAAAAGTAAGTCGTATCGACGTGGCCTAACCACAGTCGTCTCAATAATAAAATAGGTTAAGGGTAAATAGAATCATACTCGTTTAAGTAAGTCGTATCGACGTGGCCTAACCACAGTCGTCTCGTAATAAAAATAGGGGTAGGGGTAAATAGAATCATACTCGTATAAGTAGAGTCATCGACGTGGCTAACCACAGTCGTCTCAATAATAAAATAGGGTAGGGGTAAATAGAATCATATAAGCGCTAGCAGTCGTATCGACGTGGCTAACCACAGTCGTCTCAATAATAAGAGGGTAGGGTAAATAGAGATCATGCTCTTATAAGTAAGTCGTATCGACGTGGCCTAACCACAGTCGTCACCAATAATAGAAAAGCGGGTAGGGGTAAAGTAGAATCATATAAGTAAATCGTATCGACGTGGCTAACCACAGTCATCTCCCAGTAATAAAATAGGGAGTGAGGGTAAATAGAATCATACTCGTATAAGTAAGTCGTATCGACGTGGCCTAACCACAGTCTTCTCAATAATAAAATAGGGTAGGGGTAAATAGAATCATATAAGTAAGTCGTATCGACGTGGCCTAACCACAGTCTTCTCAATAATAAAAAAGGGTAGGGGTAAATAGAATCATATAAATATAAGTAAAGTCACGTTATCGACGTGGCCTAACCACAGTCGTCTCAATAATAATAAAATAGGGTGGGAATTAAATAGAATCATACTCTTATAAGTAAGTCGTATCGACGTGGCCTAACCACAGTCGTCTCAATAATAAAATAGGGTAGGGGTAAATAGAATCATATAAGTAAATCGTATCGACGTGGCCTAACCACAGTCGTCTCAATAATAAAATAGGGTAGGGGTAAATAGAATCATACTCGTATAAGTAAGTCGTATCGACGTGGCCTAACCACAGTCGTCTCAATAATAAAAGAGGGTAGGGGTAAATAGAATCATACTCTTATAAGTAAGTCGTATCGACGTGGCCTAACCACAGTCGTCTCAATAATAAAATAGGGTAGGGGTAAATAGAATCATATAAGTAAATCGTATCGACGTGGCCTAACCACAGTCGTCTCAATAATAAAATAGGGTAGGGGTAAATAGAATCATACTCGTATAAGTAAGTCGTATCGACGTGGCCTAACCACAGTCGTCTCAATAATAAAATAGGGTAGGGGTAAATAGAATCATACTCGTATAGAAGTAAGTCGTATCATTGACAACACAGGTCGTCTCAATAATAAAATAGGGTAAGGGGTAAATAGAGATCATACTCGTATAAGTAAGAAGTCGTATCGACGTGGCCTAACCACAGTCGTCTCAATAATAAAATAGGGTAGGGGTAAATAGAATCATACTCGTTTAAGTAAGTCGTATCGACGTGGCCTAACCACAGTCGTCTCAATAATAAAAAACCAAAACAAGTAATATTATTAAATTTGTTTTATATTAGATAATTTCTTTAAATTAAAGTATTTGTTTTAATCATTGAACGCGATATTAACAAATCTAAAATTAAATATGAAATAGAAAATTCACAGAAAAAAAAAAAGGTAATGGTCGCATCTCATACTCGAACTCGGGACCTCTCGGTTTAATCGCGACCAGGAGGCCTTTCCCGTACGTTTTAAGGAAGATTTCTTATCCTTTTCCTTAGGTTTGAAGACTTCACGCTTAACTATGGTTCCGATTCTCTCGGATGACAGCTGTCAGCTGTCATTCAGCAGATGAAATTCCTTAAAAATATCAATATTTGCAAAGTCTTAACAAGAGAAAAACTCAATTTTGAGTAACTTACCAACCAGGTTATTATCAACTTAAACATTATTAGCTATTAAGCTTCACACAATTATAAATGGGAATATAATGCAGGCGGCAAATGTCACTTTAAGGAGTAAAAACAGAATAAAAAAGTTACGATAAATTTTTTTTAAAAGTTCTGGTTAAAAATCTTGTGACACTTGATGATATTTTATCAATACGTGTTTTCAAATAATCTAATTAGGATCTTTTTACTATGTCTCACCGCAATTCCGCACTTAATCAACAAGTCATTAAGCCTGGAAATTAAAAATATAAGGAATCTTCCTTAAAAAATAGCGGAATAGCGCTCCGGCTCCTTCCAACTTAGTCAATAATTCCTATGTCAATTCGTCACAAACAGCTAAAACATGCGTTATTATCGTGACGCTCTTCCTTGCTTGTATACGTGCAAACTTTGGTTGAACTTCGAAAAAAGCAGTATAGAAAGATTTCGTGTCCGAGATAATGATTGGCCTCCGCAGATACTGCAGCGCTTCCATTATGTTCACGCAGAGGTGAGTTCTCGGTTTCACAGCTGTTTTATAAGATCCAGGATGGCAGGAATGAGGGAAAGGATAAACAGCTCCGGGAATATCCTCATTGCGTCTCACTACATAAATGCCACAAATCATAAAGGCTTTAGTTGCATACATTTATTACTTATTTTGTGTGCTTCATGTGTCTACGAGTTTGTATCTTATTAAATTGTTCACTTACAATTTGTTATTTGTTTCAACCCAATGTATGAATACTTTATATGGAATGAGTGGGACTTTATATGCACTGACCTCTCCGCACACTGGACAAAATCCTTTCTTTTCAATTATGGAATATGTTAAAAGCTTATAAACAAAAAGTGAATACAAAATAATATAAACAATAATTATTAATCTAAAACACTCATCCAAATTGAAAAAAACCTTCCGAGCAAAAGATAAATGTCGCCGGCAGGACTCGAACCCGCACCCTTCTAATGTCCGGTTAGATGCTCTACCGTTGAGCTACGTCGGCTTATCGCAAACCCGCCAAGTTAATCAATATATACTAGTGTTCCATTTTAATAATTACTGTCTTTATTATATTTTCACCTGTAAACAATCAACTTTATTTGTATGAGAGAGGCTTGTAACGGCTAAATCCCTCAAATAGATGGCGTCGAGACAAATTATGTCTACATTTTATTGGTGAAAATTGCTTTTGACTTGTCAAATATTTATTAATTGATAAACTAAAGTTCTTAAAAACTTAAGACAAGATTTTTGTGCATAGCGCAAAGGGTAACAATTATTATTTTTATAAACAATAATTATTAATCTAAAACACTCATCCAAATTGAAAAGACCTTCCGAGCAAAGATAAAATGTCGCCGGCAGGACTCGAACCCGCACCCTTCTAATGTCCGGTTAGATGCTCTACCGTTGAGCTACGTCGGCTTATCGCAAACCCGCCAAGTTAATCAATATATACTAGTGTTCCATTTTAATAATTACTGTCTTTATTATATTTTCACCTGTAAACAACCAACTTTATTTGTATGAGAGAGGCTTGTAACGGCTAAATCCCTCAAATAGATGACATTAGAAGGGTGCGGGTTCGAGTCCTGCCGGCGACATTTATCTTTGCTCGGAAGGTTTTTTTCAATTTGGATGAGTGTTTTAGATTAATAATTATTGTTTATAAAATAATAATTGTTACCCTTTGCGCTATGCACAAAAATCTTGTCTTAAGTTTTTAAGAACTTTAGTTTATCAATTAATAAAATATTTGACAAGTCAAAAGCAATTTTCACCAATAAAATGTAGACATAATTTGTCTCGACGCCATCTATTTGAGGGATTTAGCCGTTACAAGCCCCTCTCATACTAATAAAGTTGGTTGTTTACAGGTGAAAATATAATAAAAACAGTAATTATTGAATGGAACACTAGTATATATTGATTAACTTGGCGGGTTTGCGATAAGCCGACGTAGCTCAACAGTAGAGCATCTGACCGGACATTAGAAGGGTGCGGGTTCGAGTCCTGCCGGCGACATTTATCTTTGCTCGGAAGGTTTTTTCAATTTGGATGAGTGTTTTAGATTAATATTTATTGTTTATAAAAATAATAATTGTTACCCTTTGCGCTATGCACAAAAATCTTGTCTTAAGTTTTTAAGAACTTTAGTTTATCAATTAACAAAATAATATATTCGTTATATTATTATATTCGTTTATTAATAATGACTCTACAAAGTGAATACCAATCTTTTGAAGAAATGATCGAAAAGTGTCATTTAGAATGTCTAAAATCACCTACACTAAAACTTTGTTCAGGCTTTGACTTGAATGTTCTCTCAAATGTATATTTTTGTCCTCTTTTTATCATTGCTTCATTCTTGTATAATGTATGTGGTGTTATTTTTCTGTAGCTCTTGTTTGTTTCATTTCACGTTATGTATTTTGTGTAATTGGACATTGGTCCGTAAATAATGTATTACATGCATCGCTAATGGCGCTTTAATTAAGCTTTTTATTTACCCCATTGGCGAAACACGTATAGAAATTCGGCAAAAAAATACCAATTTTTCGGTTCTCCTGGAAAGATGCTAAAAATATGAGAAACGCCTGTTTGTGTTATGGGACACGCATTTATCAAAAACTGTTGTACAAGGATCGAATTTATTTTACAGAATAAAAATAATCGAGGAACAACATCCGCGTGGTGTATCATGCTAATAAGGTATTTAAATATGAATCTTAAACCCACGTAACTCTAAAAATCTCTGATCGTTATCTTAACAACGTATGATATTGTGTTATTAATGTCTTAATTTATTGTTGAATCTTTTAATCCTAAGAACGGATTAAATCTATTTATCAGAACGAATAAATAACAGCTCATGTTGGCATATAAGGCTTTCGTACTTCAGAGATCTTAGTATTTTTAATGGAGATACTACGAAGCATTTCCTGGAAATATGGTGACGAATTTTTCGAATGTAAATACAATTTTGTTTTAATTTTCAATTTATTTTTTAAACCGCAAAAATGTTATTGAATATGCATCGTTCGTGGAATAACGTAATGCGGTTGTCTATCTCGCCAGACTTCCGTATTTTGGGAAAGAGATTGTGCCATTTATTACCTCACAAGAGCGCCCCTGTATGTACAGAGCACGTACAGGGTAACTATATCGCTTCCCGGTTGGGCAACGTTGTGAGGCGGGATAAGGAGGGGGCTTTAGGAAGGGATTTGTTAATGCGGGCTTTGAAGAGACCCGGATTAAATGTTGGAGGAAATACAGATGCCGGTAGCTCGTCCCACATACGAGCCGATTTACACCAAAACGAGTCGGCGAAACGGATAACGGTAAACGGATGTTCCGGATGTGTCCGTCGAGTTTCACGCACGTGCACTGGCGCAGAGGATTCGACGCTGCTAGCTCCTTCGATCAGGTGCAAATATTTGTAGAACAGACTCAGCATATCTGCATTGCAGTCGATCTGTTAACAACGGATTGTCAATCGGACGAACCGCCCTCCTTTGCGCAGAATCAAGCAGGTTTATTTGGGAGCTCCAGGCGAAAGGTGACTTCCAAATTCAATTGTTGGACCAATTTGAGATTTGTATAGGATTAGCAGTTGATCACTATTGAAGAATCTGCTGGCCCTTTACAAGACGCCCAGTTTCTTGGTCGTACACCAACTACGCTGTATACTCCAAAAGCGATATAAAAAGCAACAAGAAATAGAATTTTTTAATTTATTTATCTGATACCACACAAGAGTCCCAACTGCTCCCAACCGTCTGGAGCCAGTGAGACTACGGCATCCCCAATTGGGGTATCTTGTGAGGGTGAAGGTTGTGGCAAGGTGAAGGGAGGTGGGGAAGTACCTGGTTATTCAGATTTGGTCACCAAACACGGCCAAAGCTATTTTAAACAACGTTTCGATTCTGAATGGTAGTCTTTCACTAGGGCGATACTGACAGTATCTTCCACTCTACTAGTTTATTATCAAGGAATAGACACCAGAAGTGCCTTCCACGTAGATTGAAATGGACGCCCGTGTGCCTTTGACTTACTACCTTTTGGTTCTAATCCCTAGAGAGCCAATGAAAATATAGCAAATACAGCACTCTGTCTCTCTCACACGGGCAGTGAACCACCACTGTTGTAATATTCCCATTCCATTTGATCGAAATGAAATGATGAAATTATTTTTTTGAATTAGAATTTTAACACGATCACATCGTAAATTTTCTTGGGTTCTTCTTCATTCTATATTTATAATCACCTTCTGGAACCACTCTGGAACTTGCCGCAAATATACCATATATTAGTTTTAATTAATTAATTGTGAAATAACACAATGTAATCAAATAATTACCATAATTAGGAAAATAGAGTTATAAAAATATTTTTAAAAAAAAGGTGCCAAGTAGTTGCATAATATAGGTATATAATATACCTATATACTGGACGTGAAACTAAATTTTTTCAAACAAACTAATGAGGTAATCAATAAAGTCAATAAAATGCTGGGATTTATAATTCGAATTTCAAAACCTTTTCGCAACATAAAGACTCTATACTCCCTTTACACAGCGTATATCCGCCCTCCCTTAGAATATTGCACACCGATATGGACACCTTTTTACCAAGCCCATATTAAAAGAATCTAAAGCATTCAACGTAAATTCTTTAAGCGTATTAATTATAAATTTAGTTATTAATTAATTTAAATATTAATAAGCGTATTAATTACACTTTGCAAATAATACCGAGTCTTTAAAATTCCATAACTTCATCATGCTTCAAACGCAACGCTTAATAATTCAATAAATATAGTTATTTAAAATTATGAATAATGGTCTGGACTCGCCAGAGCTCATTCATTATTAAAAAATCATAGTCAAGACCAACCCGACAAACTGATTTTTTCATGACCAATTTTGGATAAATTCTCCGATTCCTCGTATTTGTACCCAATATAACGCACAATTTCACAATATCGACATTCGTCATAATATACCCTTTCAAAATATCGAACCAATGTAATATGTAAGACCACAAATTGATGCACGAGTATAAAATCTATCGAGAGCATCTCCTGTCCCGATCCTATCTTCCTCTTCCTCTCCCCCTTCCTTCTTATTTTGTGTTTTCTAATAAAACATCTGTACTTCAGTTCTGTTAGAACAATAAACTTTGTTGACTTAACCTTTGTTAAACTTCCTTTGTATATAAATTTGTATGAAAAGCTGTTTGTTTCTTGCAAATAAATAAATATATATATTGGGTACATTAAATAAATTATTAACAATACGTACAAGTAATTTTCATTTATTAAACATCTATATTATAAAATATTATATACAAGTCTTAGTTTACATTTAGTTTACATTTTAAGCACACACAAAGGATTTCAGGTATCGTAGTTGCAACAAATAACATTTTAATATACAATCTATTTGATGAACAATTAGTTAGGGAAGGTCAACTCAAGGATATTCCAGTATCATATTCAATACTAAGCACAAAATATACATTTTGTGTTTTGAAAAGAGCCGCTAAAGATTTTCACAAAAAACCGGTAGCGACAAATTAATTTTAACAGCTAAGTTTCTAGCGTTCTAATGTGAAATCTTGTTGCATTTCATTTGATAATTATAGACAAAGAAAACGACATCCTAACAATGTGACAAATTTTAATGAGGTGCTAGCTCCATGGACAGCAGCCGGTTTTCCGCTTGTTAGTACGAATATCCTGAACTCTGATCCGCGATCAGATTCTGCGAGAAGTGCTCTTTTACGGGAAGAACAAACGATGCTACGCCCACCGATTGTTTTGGTCCATCCATTGATATTGACACGATCTTAACTCCTCTTTCCCCGAAGATTGATTCAGACGCGGAGCGAGATTCTTCTCTCAAAAGGATCTGCTCGATTTCTCTTTTGACTCCATCATCGAAAGGCTGGTTAGAATGCGAGGAAAACGATGGAATTGATAAGCTTTGGTAGTTGGAGCTCTGTACTGAAGGAATATGTGATGAGCTGGAACCCGAGCTTGACGTTATGTAAGATGGACCAGACGGGATTGAAATGGAAGGACCTGAACCATACGTCTGAGATGGTTTGGATACGTGGATAGGCGCAGGAGCGGGAGCATATGATGAACTGGATCCGGAACTAGATGTTGAAAAGGATGGAATAGATGGACCACTTCCGTAGGACTGAGATGGTTGGGGAATATAAATTGGAGCAGGTGCAGGCGCAAATGATGAACTAGATCCAGAACTTGACCCCGAAAATGATGGGCCTGATGAAATTGATATAGATGGACCAGAGCCATAAGATTGGGATGGAATAGAGATGGGTTCAGAAGCAAACGATGAAGATGATCCAGAGCTAGATGCTGAGAAAGATGGGCCGGATGGGATGGAAATAGATGGTCCACTTCCATATGACTGAGATGGTTGAGCTATATGGATTGGGGCCGGAGCAGGTGCGTACGATGAACTAGATCCAGAACTTAAACCAGAGAAAGATGGACCACTTGAAACAGAAATAGATAGACTGGGGCCATAAGATTGAGATGGTACAGAAATGGGTGCAGGAGCAAAGGTCGAAGAGGATCCAGAACTTGAGCTCGAGAAAGATGGACCAGACGGAATGGAAATTGATGGTCCACTACCGTATGACTGAGATGGTTGAGAGATGTGGATAGGGACAGGAGCAGGTGCATACGAAGAACTGGATCCAGAACTTGAACCCGAGAAAGAGGGGCCTGATGAAATAGAAATCGATGGACCAGAGCCATAAGACTGAGATGGTACAGAGATTGGTCCAGGAGCAAAAGATGACGATGATCCAGAGCTAGACCCCGAGAAGGATGGTCCGGATGGGATTGAAATAGTTGGACCGGGGCCATAAGATTGAGATGGAATTGAAATGGGTCCAGGGGCAAAGGAAGAGGAAGATCCAGAGCTAGATCCCGAGAAAGAGGGAACGGATATAGAAGGTCCGGGTCCATAAGATTGAGATGGCTGAGAGATATGAATTGGGGCAGGACCAGGCGCAAACGAAGAACTGGATCCAGAACTCGAACCTGAGAATGATGGACCTGATGTTATGGAGATAGCTGGGCCAGAACCGTAGGACTGGGATGGTCTAGAAATTGGAGCCGGACCAAAGGAATGGGAAGAACCAGAACTAGAAGATACATAAGAAGGACCTGAATTAAATGATTGAGATGGCCTTGAAGGTGGAGCATAAGACGAAAATGAGCCAGAATTGGATTGCGAATATGAGGGACCAGATGGAACTTGAATTTGTGCAATGGGAACGCCGTAAGAACTGCTTGGAATATTGAAAGGCGCTGGAGGAGGAGCAGGATAAGCCACACCAGTCAACGAAGATGAACTCTGATAAGATGGAAGTGGAGCTAATTGGGAAGGTCTAGGTATGGGAGGGGCTCCGTACGATCCAAGGGGAATTGGCTGGGGACGGTAAGCGGGTCCATTTTGGATGAATCCATGACTACTTCCGTGTCCATGTCCTTGGCCGTTTCCATGTCCCTGGTGATGTCCATTGCCGCCCTGGGGTCTGAAACTCTGATGGAAATTGTTGCTTCCACCGAAGTTTGGGGGCTGCTGGGTGTGAATATATTGGGGCGGTGGCCTGTTATAGTGGTACGGGAGGGGTGCTTCAGCTGCTACGGAGGCAGCAAATCCCAGGATAGCCAACTATAAAAAAAGAGATAAAGATTTTAATGATGATTACGTACATATATATTTTTGGAAGAATTAAAAAGAATTAGATGGTACATTTTAATATTTGTACCAGCAATACAGACAGTACAGATATGGATTCATTCAATAAATAATATTGTCCCACAGGGATCGGCTCTGCCTTCAACATTATTTTCGGTGCACATTAATGACATTTTGTCGTGTGCAGTTTATGACGCTATTCTATTTTAAAGGTCCTCAGAGGGCACAGAAACTCATCACGGAAGGTTGCCATGAAAGAGGTGTAAGGGAATTACCCCGACGAAGAAGAGGAATACGTGGAATGATAAAACTCGGAGATTTTGGAACTTGGTTCGGCATTACCTTAACGTTTATTTGTTTAATTTTAATAAATGCGATCATATTATTAATCGTGATATTTCACAAAAATTGCGCTATATAAATTATCAAAGCAATAATGATATTATAAAGGGACAGCATAAAATAAAGAAGAACAGCAGAAATGCGATGTGGGCTTGTTTCGTGATCCAAAAGGGTTTCTATCAAATGGAATGGCAATATACAATATGGGCAGTGTAAAAGAGACGGAGCACTATATTTGCTGAATTTTTATTGGCTCTCTCGGGGATAGAACCAAATGATTCCAAGTAAAAAGCAGACGGGTTTCCATTTAAGACTACGTGAAAGGAACTTCTATTGTGTATTATTTATTCTACGGGGGACAGGATGTTTACGTAAATATATTCAGGCCACTAAAAGCCAAATTTATCAACCTTTTTAGCTATAATATGTAAATATACTATTAAAACATACTTTGAAATGGAAATGGTATTCGCATGAAATCTGTTGACCTGTCTGATTTCAGAATTAATAGAATTCTCCTAAGTACGATATCGATTTCGGCTGGAGGGAAAGGTCACGTGACACTCATTTTGGCATCAGCTTAATTCGCTGCTGTTCACGTTTGTTTAGGATGATTTTGACTGCTGTAAGCAAATTACTAAACATTTATAAAAAGGGTAAAAACAAATACTCTAATAAAAATCTTCGATTTTTGTAAACGAGTCGATCCTTTTTACTTAGATGGTGTTTTACTTAAATTGGCGGCACACCTAACTCGCCCCCTGCTTCTCTTAATTTTGGTTTTTTCCCCTTGCACGTTAGGGCATCTCGATGTGTTATTTGCTCTATGATTAACGTCAATATGTACGTTCCTAAAGTCAATATTTTAACATTCAAAAGGTACAGCAGTAGAGCCTTCTTGTTTTACTAGCAACCATTACGGGGCAATCTTGGAAAAGCAAATAATGGTGAATTCTGTACATTCATATTTATTTATGAGCTTTATAGAACAACCTTTACACCACGGTTAAGCCCCGTTGTTTCATTTTAAAGCCGAGGAATAGCCAAACTTAAGTTTAGTCAAATCTTCATATTTTGATATCAGTTCTTATTTTAAAACTAATGTTTAAGCCTTGTTTGGTTCTAAATGTTAGAACGGACTTCAAAATGTGATTTTTTTCACTAAATATAAATAAAAATTTCTAAACTATAAAACAAGGGTATAACGATGATGTTAAAATATATCACCGAAAATGTTCGAAAAAAATGTGATAATTTTTCTGAAAAATTTTTGGTCAAAAATAAAATTCCTCAAAAAGGGCAATAAATTATCATTTTGTTAATCTAGTCGTTGTGTCATTACAAACTGCTAAATATTACAAAAAAAATATATTTATCAATGACATTAAAATGTCATTTTTATCATTTATAAAATTCTAAATAAAAGTGTTATAAAATCGGTGGGTTTATTTCGGTCGTGACTGTACAATGTAAACCAGTGTTGCTAGATTTTTATTTGATCAAATCAGGATTTTTAACATAAAAATAAAAATTATTTATCATCAAAAAGTGAGATAACCAATAAATCGCATTCGTCAATTTTTTCAAAATGCTTATTTCAAAAATAAATCTAAAATTACATAATGAATAAGAAATTGGATGATCCTGGAGCAGCTAAACATCGAACCAATACACTGCTACTCTTCATAGAAAAGTCGCAACTGAGGTGGCTGGAGCACGTGCTAAGAATGCCAGAAGGTGCCAGAGAGTGCTATTCCACAGGGTAGACGTCCAGTGGGCCGCCCCAGACACAGGTGGGGAACCAACTCCAGGGGCTTTGCGAAAAGAAGCTGGACCTACCATGGACGGATGCCATTAACGTAACGCAGCACAAGGACGCTTAACGCCTTGTCGATGCGATGGTTCCCCGACCGTAGGATAAGGACAATAATGTTCGTATGTACATTTATTTCTTCTATGATAGCAGTCATAAATGAAACAATACAAACTACAAAGCACTATATTTTCCAATTTGAAATTTACAGAAGATTTTAAGAGTTTCTTTCTGCTGTTTGTTTGTAGTGGTAAAATTCAGCACGTGGGCAAGTATGTCATGTTGAATTGAACAACGAATTCAAATTTGAACAATTTAAATTCATCTGAGAAAACAAGTCTAATTTGTTTTCGAATAATCGTGTTTTTAGCTGTATCGCGAGAAACAATCTATTTTTACTTAAAAAGCGGGAAATCCTGTAAAAATCGGGAGATCTGGCACCGCTGTTATACTCGTTTACCTACTTTATTTATCCGCTCTTTATAAGTAAGTACTTGAATATAATGTTAACCAAGTATGCACATATTGATTTTGTATTAAATTACATAACGATATTACGCAATAAACATTAATGCGACAAATTCCACTCCATGGTAATCACAACACTTGATTTGAAAGAAGCCGCCTACATAAAGTAAATATAATTTCTATGGTTAACCTCGAATTGACATAATTTCTCAAGATATGGGCAATATAATTAATTTAAAAAATCCACTTCAGAACAAAAACATGGAATTTAATTAAATACTTATGTAATTTATATTTCCGATTAAAATATATGTGTATTTTAGGAACAAACCTACATGTAAAGATTACTCTTGGAAATTAGCTTTTCATAAAGCAGGTATTTTATCCGTGCCGCTTAGAAAAAGATATAAACTTATCTGTGCAGGATGTTAACAGGGGAAACTAACAAACAGTCCATTAAAACTGAATAGGTGTGCCAACCTTAAGAAAACGGTTTACGGAATTTTTTTGATGATGTAAAAAAAAGACAATGGAATTAGAATATAACATATATCCGTAAGCAACTTTTAGGGCTATTTCTCAGCCTGGCCTGAAATCGTAATAATAACGGCATTTTTAATGTTATGCAATTACAATCATTGTAATAAGTGGATTAACAATTATTTTCCACAATATTTTAATAATGATGCCCCTGACTGCACAGATAAGTATATGGATCTATATACTTCACAAATGAAGCAGTAAATGTGCTCGAATCCCACTCTTTTCCTTATTTAATATAGTGAAAGATATTCTCATCATATTCATTATTGAATCTTGCGTTGCGTGGGGGCATGCAGTTATAAAGTTTGATTGCGTAATACTTAAAGTGTTTTTGCCCCTGTGAGGTGTGTGTTATCGGGATATTCAGGGTTTTATTTGTTGAGGATCTGGTTTGTATTGCGGTTTGAGGTTGCGTTGGATTATGAAGTTTGTGTTGGAAGAGGGGTAATAATACAGATTTGGCATATACTTGTCTTACTGTCATGACTTTAAGTGTTTTGGCTTGATAACCGTGTTCAGTGACCTGATCTGTAAAGCTAGGTACCTAGGTACTTCCCCCCTCCATTTTTTCCAGCCCCAACTAAACCTCGGACGTTTTTCTGTCTCCGGCTAATAAGTCCATAACAGCTTTGGCATCTTGCAGTTGTCGTAAAAACATTATTCAATTTTTATTACTAGTTTTCCCACCGGACTGGTTCGAGAGTTCAACCCGTGTTGTTCATCTCTGTGATGCGAGAAATAAATTAAATTAAGCTGAAGTCAAGTATCTGGATTTAGGATGAATAGCCCCAAGGCTAACGTGCATGTGGGTTCATACTAATCACGATCCCGCATTCCATTCCCTTTAAAGCTTTTTATTGTGTTGGCATTCCGTTACATTCAAGATATAATAAAAACATTTATTTGACGCTCCACATCTGCATTCAAGAATTTGAATTTGGAATCATTAGCCCTAGTCTAACGTGCTTGCGGGTTTATTTAAATCAATATTGCGCATTCCATTCCCTTTATTATTAGAGTGGTTTATTAGTGCGAAGACACACGTGCCGGTTTTGGCGTCCGATTTTCGACGACCGTTGCTAATTTCCCGAGTTTCTCAAGTTTACTATATGTTTTATATGTATGCATATCATTTACTTTTATATCCCTCATGAACTTTTATTCTTTATATACTCTCTGATGTCATTGTACGACCTAATGCCACAGTTAATAGTTACCTTTTAAAATTATTTGTGCTATATTCTTATGATTGCAGTTAATTGTGACACGTAATTATTGTTTATGGTGTATTTATACCGTTGATATTAAATAAATAAATAACTGTGCGAACTTCTGTCATAAAGGAAACCTTTATGTCCAGACACAACTCATCATATTTTATGAGAAATTCAAATAAACAAATAAAAAGCAGTTAACCTCGGAAGAAAGTTGTCTTTACCTAATTGACGAAATAACTAAATACTATTTGTATTGAAGCACCTGCGGCGAACCTTAGAACGTGACAATCCTATTTACATTCGGAATAGATAAAACGTGTGAAATTCACTAACCACGCTGAGTGGAAAAGGCGAAACAACCATTCTTTGTTGTTTAGAGTCGTGATTTGCTTGTCAATTTTTAAAATGACAGGGTCGAACCGAGACAACAGAAATTTCGCAGTAGACCAAAGGACATTTCAATTTTTTACATCTATCGGATAGCTAATAGTACTTAGTAATTTTGTCTTCAGATTTCAATACTTTTTTAGCTTTTATTTTAACGATATAATAACTAAAGTAACAAATAATATTGCGTATTGTGTTTTTGACAGATAAGTGGATATTTCAAAGATCCATAGCTCGTGATGGAAAATATAATGCAACCACCGAATAGACAGAAATCGTTAGAAAGATTAGCTACTTTTTGAAGATCTAAAAACTCTTTATTGATAAACTTCATAAAAATATTTATTATTAATTATAGACATTTCCAGTATTTACAAAATAATTAAACTATTAAACCTGAAAATATGGAACAAACAGTGAAATATAGGTGAATTAACTGCCTGTTTTTTAGAAAAAAATTAGAAAAATCTCGGCTAAACGTCCAGAAATGTCTGTTGCTCAAGGCGTTTGTTTTTTTTTAAATACGCTGTCGCTCGAGTGGATTATAAAACAAATTCGGATACATAAAATTATTATAATTTTCATGACACCATAGCTCAGCTCAGAGACTACGGTCTGGCAAAAGACACGTAAAATGAGCAATTTTCATGACTAATTTGATTCCCAGTCTGTTCCTGAAAACAATGCCATCTATGTTAACCCTTTCTCACCCAGAGTAATTAAAAAAATACACGAGTTTTGAGAATTATTTACGTAGTAAGTATTAACCCCATTCATTTGCGGCTTTTTTAAAATGATTTAGTGATCTTTCCCTAGCGACTCTATTTTTTTCGTTGGGTTGGATGCGCTGCGTACACTCTTTATATCATAAACAAAAACCGATATTCGCTCCTTTTGGAATTTTGTGATTCGACTTCTCTACTACCGTAAAACACACAATGTATTTATTGTTATTTCATTTGTTTTATTATTTTAATTAAAATAATAATGTACGTTCTTACATATTACAAGCAAATTCTAAACCAACAGTATATATTATATATGTTTTTTTCATTCCAAAATTTCTCAATGTATATGTAAATACAAATGGTTTATAAGGTAACAAAAATGTTTCATTTGTCTACACACTAATATTAATTAGTGAGTAGAGTCAGAGCCACAGTAATTTTAAAATGACATTGAATATTTCCTAAACAATAAGTAAAAAAAATAATTTAAATATACCAAAAATTTGCTAATAATTCCACTACACACAATCCAACGTTAAATATATATATTTTAAGAAATTAAATTGGGTGAGAAAGGGTTAAAATAACATCTGTGTTAAATTGAAACAATATTTTACAGCATGTTCAACTTGCACATCTTCTGTGTAAAAACGGGTACGCCAACAATGGCCGACAACTTTGAACGGAATAATAACTTTTTGCTTTGAATACTTAGAGGACAACAATGGCGTATTAGTCTCCATAACGACGGAGTATTTTTATTTAACTGTTTTTTAATGACATTATTAAAAAATGACACAGACCGTCCCGCCTCGCGAAAAAAGAGACATTTTAAAACACAATTTTGATCATTATCCATTAAAAAAAACGTTGTCCGCACCAAGCAAACGTCGAACAGGAAAAATATTATAATGCCTAGAACTTCGTTTACAGTCAACATCACTGACGTCAGAATCAATAGACTTGCCATAAGTACGATTTCTACGGTTGGAGGCAAAGGTCACGGGACACCCATTTTGGCACCAGCTAAGTTCACTGCCGTTTAACGTTGTCTTTCGCGTGATTTTGACTGCGGTAAGTAATTTACAGGACATTTATAAAATGGGTCGAACCCTTTAACTTAGTTGGTTTTTTTAAATTTAAATTGGCCGCTCGCCTAGTTAGCCCCCCGCCCCTCTTATGTTGGTTTCATCCCATTGCGTGTTAAGGCATCTATTATTATTTGCTCTATGGGTCAGCACCCACGAATACACACGTTGCAGGTTGCTAACTCCAGAAACACTACAAATGATTTATCAGTAGATTCACTTCGAGTAATTAGGAAAATGTATAAGGTTTCAAAATACAATAATCTTTCAAAATGAATATGAAATACATACTGGAATATTTTAGGTAAAACGTTCAAACTTTCTTTCACTGGTTTTCAAACGGCACCTATTTTTGGACGTTATGTGAAAAAATATGGTATATTTAAATACACATGAAATTGTTCCGTGATTTTTCATGGGTTTTGACACAAAAATAATCGTCTACAAATTTCATCACGTCAGAGCTCACCGTTTGAGGGTTTTTTTAGACACCAAGCTAACAAGTAATAGCTCAATGGACTTGTTAACTAAGGCCCGGGTGTTTGGACTCTCGTCAGATTTGACGTCGTCGTTAATCACGGAAACCGATGATTTTCGAACCGTCGGAATTTATGGTATTAAGTTGAGCTGTTTCATAGGGTGAAACATGTTGACATTCGCAAACAATGCCAGGCTGATATAAGCGTAATGAGTAAGATTAAGAAAAGGACGCTTCGAAACCATCGAAAAACGAAATATGTATGAAGAATGAGCTAATGATCAATATAAGTAAGTATAAAGTCAGTATTTGAAAGAAAGAGAACGATAACAATGTGCAATATAGTTGTGAATGATGAATACTTGGGGCAGGTCGATGAGTTTGTGTATTTGGGAACGATGTTTACGAGAGATGGAAAGGCTGATAGGGATATTGAAAGAAGGGTGAATGCAGGAAACTGCATTAATGGAGGACTAAACGCGGTTGGCGTTAAAAAAAATTGTCCAAAGAAGCGAAGCAGTCCACAATGGACTGCTGATACCAACCCTGATGTCTGGCTGTGAGGCGTGGAACTGGCAGAGGAAGGATGAAAGTAGACTGAATGCTGTAGAAATGAGATCTCTGAGGCGAATGTGTGGTAAAACATGTATGATCGCGTAAAAAATGTAAAAACTCCTAAAGAATGCAAGGCTGATGTAAGCGTAATGATTAAGATTAAGAAAGGGACGCTTAGGTGGTTTGGGCATGTAGAGCGAATGAACGAAGAAAGGAGCGTAAAGAGAATATATGACGCGAATATGAATGGAAGAAGAAGCCGGGGACGCCCTAAGAAGATATGATATGATCGAGTGAATCAAATACTTGAGTTGGGACAGGTCAGAAGTCAGAATAACAGAAGAGAATGCATCTGAATGAAGCAAGAAGTGTATGCCAATATCAAGTTGTTTGGCGGTCAGGCCTACCCCTGCGGGGAAACTACGTGATGGTTAGTTAGTTAATAGTCTGTTTTCCAGAAATTCAAAAAGTGCTGTCCTCAGCATGCTGGAATTAATGTGATACAATTATAAATATTGTAAAATTCTATTGTAGGAGATAACCTCATTGCTTTAAACAAGCTATTTCAATATTTAAGGAAAATATTTGCTCGTTTGAGAAGAACAGACTTCGTTCATTGTTCAATGTCATTTTAACGTATTGTCTAAACTCGAACATCGCCTTGAATCTGCATTACTTACGTGATCACTGCTAGTGCTGCGCATCAGCGGTTACATAAATCGATTCGCCGAAAAGAATTGTTTAACATTTGTTGCTTCCGTGTCTCTGTGCAATAAAATTGTTAACATTATCATTGTTGTTATCGGTATGATAAAATTTCGTCAAAGTATCTTTCTTTTACAGGTAAAGTATAAAAAAATGCTACACCTATTTAATGTAATGAAGACCTGGCTAGTTGAGAGAAACTGTTTTAGTTTACCAACTGATTTTTAGCCGGCCTTGAACGGGATTATTATTTTTTTTAATGAATTTATGAAGATGTAAAATATTGCTTGTCATTTGGGTGCCATAACTGATTTGACAACGAAATTAACTATTTTTAAACAAATAAACAGTTGTATACTGCCCTGAAGAAGCTACGGTAGTAGCGAAACCCGGTCGGCTAAAGTATAAATAAAAGTGATATAAAACAAAGTTATTGTTTTATTTTTTAAATTATAATGTCACATCACCAAGTTACCGCTTCATATGAAAATATTAAAAAAAAATAATAATAATAATAAATAAACATTCATTTGAAAATTTTATTTCATTCCAAATATTTATTTTTTCAAAATATATCTAAATGCTAAAGTTCTTAAGTAGGTAGTTGAAAATATTCTACCCAAACAAACCTTCTTTTGAATATGTTATCTGTGACTAACCTCAATACAACGTGGCGGCTTCAATGTTTTTCATACTAATTTTAAAACGTTATAGCAACAGTTTTACATATTGGATTTTATTCAAACTACTCTTTAAACCTTCCCGGCACTAATAATAAGAATAAACTCAGCTATTTTCGATATGACACACAGACAAAACTTTTTTATATATAAAGATTGGGGAATATTAT
>JAHDVE020002375.1:0-81618 GCA_022606495.2 Halesus radiatus | reverse complement strand
AAAGCACGCAATTTGTGTTAAGCGCACGAGAGCATTGTTCTGAAGCAACATCACACTGCGCCTTAACATCTCCCTTCTCTTCTGCTCGATATTCCGCAGCTGAGCAATAAATATTGCATAGTTCCACAGTTACCATAGTCCTTTTTGGTAGATAGTCCCCCACTCCCTCACTGTCCCAAAAGATTAAGGCCATGAGCTTGGCGGTAGCGCACCGCATATTTTACCCATTGTATAGATTCTTATAGACTCCGGGTCATATTGGTGGATCCACGTTTCATCGCAGATTAAATTAGCCTCAGATCTCATCTCCACAATCTTCACACAGCATAAATAATGCATAAGTACCGATTAATACCCGATCAAGACCAAACGAACACACACCCGTCAGCCCCGCCGCGCATATCTTGAAAACGCTGAATCGCCATAAATAATGTCCAACAAGCAACGTTTTAAGTTCATTTTTAGAACTACTTGTAATCCACCTATGTTGAAAGAGGTTAACTTATACATTCCTAACAAGTATACTCGTGGGAGATCCCATACACTTTTTTATGCTCCTAAAGTAAAAACTTCTGCTTTTCAGAGTGTGCCAATCAACAGAACAACGGGAGTATGTTCTATGTATGTATGGAGCCATGTTCCACTGCAAATAACTTTTCAGAGTGTGCCAATCAACAGAACAACGGGAGTATGTTCTATGTATGTATGGAGCCATGTTCCACTGCAAATAACTTTTCAGAGTGTGCCAATCAACAGAACAACGGGAGTATGTTCTATGTATGTATGGAGCCATGTTCCACTGCAAATAACTTTTCAGAGTGTGCCAATCAACAGAACAACGGGAGTATGTTCTATGTATGTATGGAGCCATGTTCCACTGCAAATAACTTTTCAGAGTGTGCCAATCAACAGAACAACGGGAGTATGTTCTATGTATGTATGGAGCCATGTTCCACTGCAAATAACTTTTGATCAGTTTGAAGATGTTGTATGAGGAAAGTGAGGAATGCATTGATGTTCAAAAAGATTATATTGTAAACAAAATTATAATTGAAATCGGTTAACGTTTGCTAAACATGGCTCATTTTCCATGAGACTTCCCTCGTATTTGTGTTATAGTGAAACTTCATGGATCATAATATGTGACACTGCATACGCGGTTAGCCGCTGATGGATCGCATATGTGACTACCGCGTAAGTCAGATTAATAGGCAACTTTTTACTATATTTAAAATTCCATGACACTTAATAATATCTAGGTACATACATATATATATACAGTAAAACCCCTATTTTACGATTTTCAAGGGACTGAAAAAAAAAACTTAAATGGAGGGAAAATGTAAATCAGGGGAAATGAAAAAAACAACTTTTTTTTAAAAATAATCTTTGTTAATTTTTTTGGTTGAAAATACAACACATATTTTATTTTTATAAAAAAAAATCATGTAGGTAGATTAGTTGAGTATTGAAAAAAACATTTAATTTTTTTTTATTAAAAAATCATATTTGTTTAATTTTTTTTTTTCTCTAATTCTTTTTCAATTGTATATATACATTTAAAAGTTTCGTTTTGAACGCCACCAATGCTCGAAAAATAGGTTTTAAGACCCTCAATGTACTTGGTTCCATAACCCAACTGGACAGATCAGATGTTATAACATTTTACAAATCGCTAAAATTGAAAGCTGTCGGCCAATCACGGCACGGCAGATAAAAATGTGTACAACTGCGCCGGCGCATTGTCATGTGCGCGTCCAATCACGGCACAGATAGCTAAAATTGAAAGTGGGCGGCCAATCACGGCGTTTCGCGCCGTACGGCCGACCAATCACGGCACGACAGATAAAACATGTGTCTTCTGCGCCGACTCATTGTCAAGTGCGCGTAAATCACACATTTTGAATATTTTCGACGTAAATTGCGGGAAAAAAACGTAAAAATCGGGTAATAAATGTACTAAAATACATCGGGACTGAAATAATAACACGTAATTGGCGGGAAAACGTTAAATCCGGGGAGGTAAAATACGGGTTTCATTGTATATTTATTTTTTATATGTGATGGCACGTAAGTCACAACTTCTCTTAACCATCTGGAGCCAGTGAGACTATGGCATCCCCAATTGGAGATGTTGTGAGGCGAGAAGGTATTGAAGAGGGGAAGGAGATGGGTAAGAAGCAAGGTGGGAGAAATACCTGGCTATTTTGATCTGGTCACCAAACGCGACTAAAGCCATTTCAAGCAACGTTTCGATTCTGAATGGCGGTCTTTCACCGGGGCGATACTGACGGTATCTACCACTCTGGAATGTGTCGCAAATATATAATGAATAAATTATGAAATAACACAAATTAATCAAATAAAATTTACTTACGCAAGTCGGGATTTGAACCTGCAACATCCATATTCGTAGCCAAGGATCGTAATCACTCAACCACGGGGACCGTCGATACATATAAATATTTATAAAAAATGCAAATTCATTGTTTATTTTAAATTTATTTGATAATTTAGTTTGACAACAATATACTGTTTTTACATATAATATGAAAGACCAAGTTATACAAAGCATACTAATCAATAATTGAAGAAAAAGAAAAACTCGAAATTATACTATACGACTATGTTATATTAAAAGTAAACATTATGCTCACGCAACTCTAAGCACCCAAACAAAAACAATATGTCTGGCCTCAAAATACCTGTCAAATTGACATTGAGGCCATCAACAAATCAAAGGAATAATCATGTCTTGTTTTCTTCTCTGTCAAACAATCATAATTCATAATATTTTAAGTATCTTCTAACAGCAGACAGCCAACAGCCAGTTCCTCCTTCCCGAGACGGACGTGATATCAAATACTTGATAAAATAAAATTGATTAAAACACATAAGTTTGCAAATCATTTCCAAACAAAGTGCGCATTACTTTAAGCTTGATTAACCGTCCTCTACCCATACGAACGTACGTGATACGGCCGCTGTATTATCACCCCATCCCACAACAAGCCATATCCCATACGTTCAGGTACAAAAAACTATACCCGAAATCCACAAAACATTTATACATCATGTTTGTCACTGCGTCATTTCGGATATTAACGGATGTGTTAGAATATTTTTGTTTCTCCCATACAAGTTGGTATATTGTAAACGCATATTGTTATTGCAAAATCTAATAAAAAAAAATTAAAAAAAACAATGTTTTTTTTACATACTTTTTTAATAATAACCCAAAGGACGGGCGGTTAAAGAAATAACTGAATGCAAAGTAAAAGGTTATATGCAGAAACATTTAATAAAATGAAATTAATTTCTCGACGCTACTCTTTGAATCCGCGTCGGCTAGTTTTTCAATTACCAATCTGTACGTGTATGCAACTTTTCTTTGGCATGGCGTAATAATTCATGAATACAAACTTACATATTAAATTCTGTTTAAAATACAGATGATGGTGATTTATTTATTATAAATGTAAGAATCTATAAATTATGCGGGTGCATTGTATAAGATTATTATATATGTACCCAAATAAAATATGATCATGATAATAAAAAAGAAATTGATGACAATTATACTACATATGTTTACTGAGAAGAAATCATTTTTGGAAACAAATAAATAAACACATTGTGACTTACAACAATACGGAAATATATAAGAGATCACCGTACTTTACGCATTAATTTCAAGCGCTAACGAAATACCTAGACACTTACAAATAAAAATCAATAATATATGCACATCGCATATCCCTTCCTGGTTGATTTGATTTTGAAAATGATTCCTTCTTGGTGAACAAAGTGCAGTAAAATAATTTAGTGCTTTTACATTACATTTTTATTATTCAATTATTTCTCACAATTGCAGAGGGATTAACTTTTAAATAAAACAAAGATTGCCATTTCGTACATCTGCAGAAAATAAAGTTGATAAAATTAAATGAACTATGTATATTATGTAAAACTAGTAAAAAATACTCTTAAATTTTATGTTAAAATACACTAATCTTCTTTAAAGTATTATACAAAAGGTGATGAGACGTTTTCAAAGACTAAATTACAACTTTAAGTAAACGCAAAAATCTAGCAATTTTTCTGCAAATCATAGAAGTTGTTAGCAAAAATTACCATTGCAGCTCATTTTTGGGAATCTTTTCTTCAATATTTACAGCGGACATGCTTTAAAAATCCATTGCAAATGATCAAAGGACAATTGGATTAGTCGTCTGCACCAATTATTACACTAAGATTAAGATAAAAAATATATTTTTTTTTTTTTTTATTATTGCACGTTTTTACAATTTTTCACAAGATTGAGTACGAAATGAAGTACCACTGCTGTCAGGCATGGCCGACACTTCAGCTGACCAGTCCTCATTCTCCTAATCCTAAAGCAAACACACCTCCGTCTCTAGAGCGAGCCTTCGTCCAAAGGACGGGTTCACTAGAAAACCCCTGTCTCGGGGAAATTTGTGTTAACCTGACAAATTGAAACCTTTGCCAGTCATCATATGACTAAATGCATAGCGGACACTCTAGCATTCCAAATAAAAGTGGAGCACTCCCAAATTCTCCACCAATTGTGCTTAGTACAGCATCGGAATCTTTTCACACTCTAAATGAAATCATAATTACATTAACGAAAGCAAAACAGGTATAAACTACCAGCAAATAGACGTGTTAATCAAAGACCACACAACAGTTTGAAGTAGAAAAGAATAACCTGCACATACGTTTTGCATAAATCAAAAAATAATAATCATTCCTAAAACAGGTTTTATTGACATAACACAGTGAAATAAAAAATGAATGATGTATGAATGGCACTAGCCGCCTTGTTACAACTTCCTCGTATAGCTGTCCATCTGCTATTGTGCTAAAAATGATAAGTATTCTTTACTCAGTTGGGAATGGAAATGGAGATCGCCTTGAAGTGAGGACCTGTTTTAGTCTAGTCCACCTTGACAACGCTGTATATTTTGCGTACAAACCAGAAGCAGGCGAAGAATCCGATGGTGCCGGTAAGCAGGAAGAAGAGGAAGACCATGATGACGGTGTAGCCGAAGTACAGGAAGGTGGAGGCGGCGTCCTCGATGGACAACTTGGTGGCGAAGTAGTGGCAGCAGTACACAAACAGGTAGCCGGAGGTGCTGGCAGAGCTGAGGAAGGCGCGCCACCACCAGTGGTAATCCTCCGCACATAGATGGAAGTAGCACAGCAGCACGGTGGTCTCGGAGCATGTGATCACCAGGATGATGAATACCAGGAACAGGAAACCGAACATGTAGTACATCTAGGAAGGAAATACAGCGTTAGAATTCAAATTACATAATGTATTTGGCAAAATCAAGGACAACAGCCAATAATTAGGTGGGTACTAAAATTCTTGGTGGATTCACTACATACATATATTATTTTGTACAGTAGAACCCCATTAATTCGAAATCGAAAACCAAATTTCGAATTAACGAATTCCCATTCGAAATTTTAGGAAAAAGAAGAACCCCAAAAAGTTTAGTTCAGCGGTAAATCCAATAATCGCAGCCGGCCATTCAAAATTAGTTATTCAAAGTAAATTCATAAAAAAATATGACATATTTCGGAGTAAATCAAAATTTCGCAGTCGATTACCGTCGAGGCTGGGCCGTAAAATTAGGATATTTTAAGTAAATTCATAAATATATGACATACCAGCACGGCCAGCATGTCAAATTCAAAAATACGAAATAATAATACGATTTAGGACAATACAACTGCGTAAATTTAAGTTTTACGGCATTATTTCTACGGCCTAATCAGTTACATACAGATTTACGAATCGCACAAAATGAATTTTTTTGAATTACACACAGATTTTAGTGCACCGACCGAAGTAATTTTCAAATTACAAATTGAGAAATTTCATATTAAGAAATTATTTCGTATGAAAAAATTTTCTTGCGACTTTTATTCCGCAAAAATTTCAAATGAAACATTATCGGGATTCGAATTCTACTGTATTTATATTATTAAGCATATTGACTATGTATCCATGTTTCATTAGAGCCAGTGTGCAATTACAGGTGGGGACTAACCTGGCTAGACCACAGGGAGTTGAGGATAAAGAACAGCTGGATGAAGATGCAGCCGAAGGGGAGCACTCCGCCCATGATGATGCCGGGGACGGCCTGCGTGTACACGGACTGGTCAGGGATCTGGCGGGGAATCTGGTTGGTGCGGACCGGATGCTCCAAGCACTGCATAAGAAAACACATTAACAATTAATAGACAATTACACACACATTAACAACAAAATTAAAGAAATTGGAGGATGGTTTGGTAGGTGTTGTTGCAATATTTTACAAATCAAAAAAATGTCAACTCACCCTCTTCCTAAAGCCGAAGTAGGATCCGATGAAGGTGAGAGGAACGGACACGCCGAACCAGAGAGCCAGCAGGGCCACCAGCGTGGAGAAGGGCACAGCCGCGGAGCTCCCCTTGCCCCACAGAACCAGATTCATGGTGAAGAACAGGGTAAACACCACACTGAGGACATAACACATGCATATTGTCAATCCATTATGGTAGTTGTAGAGGTTTTCCCCTTCACCAGTTTCCCAGAGTCAGCTTGTATTAAACGTGTCTAGAGTGAATCAATTTAAACAGATAAAACATATTTCTTTATAACCAAATATAAATTGTTGCGCAACACATGTAAATAACCAAGTCAAGATTGCACCACAAATTGCACATTTCACCGTAAACAAATCAAAATTACACCGCACAATGCAATGATTTCACAACACCTGCAAATAATGTTGCCTGCGCCCTATAAAAATCGTACGCACATAGGCATGTGCTCTCTTCCCAATCTAACCGTCGAACAAGAGTAATACTTCCACCGAGATGCTGCCTCACCTTAGCTACCTCAAGCAGACAACAGGCTCTACACCCAGCAACAGTTGATGTCACCCAAAGTGACCGCCAAGTGAAAGCCGTCCCCGGATATGCCGCAAAACCTCTACCAGACGCTGCTTAACCTTGAAACTCGACCACCATCATTTATCTCCACTCTACCCGGACCCGCTCTCCTCGCCAGGCGAGAGGTCTCCCACTCTACCCGGACCTGCTCTCCTAACTCAAGAATACTTTAACTGTTCTATACTCTTCTTTCTTGTGCGGGCTATACAAGTCTCGTACACAGCTGAATACCTCAATAACCTTAGCATCCCACTTTGACCTCCGCCAACTCACCTCCACATATTATTACAATAACTCCACACAGGAGGCCCCGAGGGAAATAATTTCCCTCAAGACCTATATGACCTTTGGGGATGCTGTGTGGAGGGTCTTTTAGAAGGAAGGAGTGAACCTGGGTCTTGAAGAGACCCATGTTGAAAGAGGGAGGAAACACAGAAGCTGGCAGATCATTCCACAGCTGAGCTGTTGAACACAAGAATGTGTGACAAATGTCAACCTTGTGCAAATCTTAGGCGCGCGTTTGGCGTGTTTCCCGACTATGAACTGGTGCCAAAGGGATCAATGATGCTAGTTCCTCAGAGCATCTTCCATTAAAATATCAGTAGAACAAGGACAGCATTCCCACCTGATATCTGTGCTCCAAAGAATGCAATCTGTTTATTAAGATAGGCGAATCTATCAAACGGACTGACCATTTCTGCAGAGTCAAGGGTTTTTTTTAGATATTTTGGGGCTCCCGACCAGAGGTGGCTGCAAAAATTCTACAATGGGGTGCACTTGCGATTTGTACAGGGTCAGCAGTTGTGTACTATTAAAGTATCTACAGGCTCAGTACAGTACGCCACGGTTTCTGGGAGGCTAACATTATTCTGGCTTCGATGGAGCACCCATACCTAAGCTGGTTACTTAGGGTTACATCAAGCATATCAATGCAGGGCTTGTTGGGAAGATTTCTTCCATTAAAGGAGACTAGATTGTCATTTGGATCCCCTTTAGATGTAATCAGACATGATTGGGTCGGTTATTCTTACCCAAGAGGGGTAAGAATAACCTTACAAAGTAGAAGAGGTTTTTCCAATGTAAAGACATTAAGGCGATGGAATGTGAAGTAATGCAAAATCGTGTGTTTTCGGTTTGAGAATTTGTTGGCCTAGAAATATCATAGGTGATTGAATTAAATACTGCAAGTAGATCACACCCTGGCCTTTCATTTAACTGTGCACTTTTTTGGTATGTCTTTTTATGAGCTTAGAAAAAAATAAAGTATGAGACATTAAAAAAATGTTTAAAGCGCCAAATCTCCTACTTATGAACACCTTTTACCATATTTTCGTATTGCTCATTGTGGTAAATGAAGTTTTTTAGAATATGACCGTAAAACATTTTAATAATTAGGTCTGAGCTTTACAGAATTGAATAAAACACGCATTTTGGTGATGTTTTCTTTGCTGAAATCGAAACATGCGGCCGATGTACAGCGGGATTTTCAACCTTGTCGCCACCTGCATAAGGAGCGCGTGATTTCGTTAAAATTTTAGCCGGTGGATGGCCTTAATAGGTATAGTCAGTTGAAACAATATGCCTGCTAGAAGTCACTAACTTGGAGTTGGTTGGTTTTCAATTAGATTTTAATAACAATTTAGATGCTAATAATAGGTTTTCAGAAAGGCAAAACCCAATCAAAATGCAGTATTTCAGTTATTTGCAGTATTCGCACTTTTTGAAGCAACTGCAGCGATGTACACTAGACATGGGCAGATTCTTTCTCAGTAGTGAATCGATTCAATCTGATTCACCCAGTCTTGTGAAATTACTTATTTAATTCATTCCTTCAATTCATTAAATAAAACTAATAATAATAAAAATAAATTAATTAAAACAGGGGATTTTTCGCATTGCAATTTGCGCTAATATTGCAAAATAACATATTAATAATAAAATAAACACAAAAATAACAATCTTACTCAACTAGATAATAAATAATACAAGAAATGTATAAGTACCTCAATAGTATCGTTTTTAAAGACAATATTACGAATGAAACAAAGATGCAGCCTGCCGAGTACTGATTACTTCGGAAATTCCCGCCCGATTAGTGAAACTGACAGCTTGGCCGTGCTGGGACTAACACAAACGGAATCATATATTCGGATTTGAAGATCCCTATGGTATCTGGGTATTTTTTACCCCTTCTCCCATTCACACTTTTCTTAAGGGATAATCCCGACGACTGGCCCAATGTCTCCTGGGAAGGGTGGCGGGAACAAGAATCTACCTCGCACTGCTTCAGAGAAACTGCCCTGGTTTCCTGGAAACGGCTCGTCCTAAGTAATCGTATTTAATTTATTTTGTTTCTCCCGTTTTTTACTGTTTTATGTTAGCATTTCTCCGCGTCCCGCCATGGTCATCTACAAACTATGGACGAGTAGAGAAGAGCCACTTTTGTACAACAACAGTAATTATGTACTAACCATTGATGTGACATTTTACTAACCTCCTTCTAAGCTAACGATATGCAAGGACACTTGAGGGTTTAGAATCATTTATAACCTTAGCTTCATTGAACTAAAAAATTAGAGTCCTCGACGTGCACCCCGAAGGAGTAACCATAAGCTACTTATACTGGATTGGGGGAGTGGTGTGTAACCACCAATTACGCAATATTTCCGGTGACTTTTCAATGACGCCCATATTATCCGCGAGGTAATTATGGAGCCGCGCGTTCAATAATCGTAGGATTGCGAGGCCTAAGCTAAGGAGTGATGAATTAATTCCATGTTAAATTAAGAATCAGATGTAGTAATCACTAGATTGAATTTATTCATTTAATTCATTCAATATCGCCCATGGCTAGTGTAACTAACCATCATGCCGTTTCTCCGCAGGGGTAGGCAGAGAGGACGGACCGCCAAACAACTCGATCATGGCATACACTTCTTGCCTCACTCACATTCATACATCGTCTCATGCATTCTCTTCTATTATTCCGGCTTCTGACATGTCTAGTGTACACTAATGCAAACACAGCAATAAAGTGTACTGCATTCGCTACAAATGGCACAAAACTCAATGCGAATTCTTTACATCAATAAATTATCATGTCTCAAATAGGACTGAAATCAATTACATAGAAACAGATTGAGGTATTTGGTTCACGGCTATACACATCGATCGAGGTAATATTTAGGAAACAATAATAACTGAAAGCCGGGTCTCAGATGAATCTGAATACAAGTACAATGAACTTACGCCGGGCACAGCATGGAGGTCAGCAGGATGTTGGATTTCCACTTCTCCCCGCCGAAGCTCTTGTAGATGCGGGCAGACACAAAGCCGGCGGGCGTGCCGAGCAACACCCACACCACCATGGAGCAGGTCATGAGTGCGCCGCGGTTGGCTGGAGACAGGAAGCCGAGGCAGGCGAAGGCCAGCGTGACCACGGTCATGCCGAACACCTGCACGCCCGAACCCAGCATAACAGCCAGCAGCATACCCTTGCGTGGCGGCCGGAACACGTCACCGTGCACAAGCTTCCAGCCAAATTCTTCCTGAAGACAAAAATACACATTTGAAGTCAATGAATATTTACTAGTTTAAGAGTCGCACAAACACACACACAGGTGAGTCAAGTAATTACATATTGATGTTACCCAACCTGCCAATGGTTCTCCGGGTGGGGAGGAGTATACTGCTCCAGAACAAAATCTCACAAAATATGGACATATTTTGCATCACTGAGAGATTCAAAACGGAGATCCTATTGATTCTTAAAAGAAACTCTCCTCATTCACGCAGTCACCACTGCCCGAATATTTTTATTTTTCAGAATTATGCTTTTTCTTTGTACATGAAAATTTGTAAATCTTTTTGTCTTACAAATATTAAATAGCTACATGTACTTCCTCATACATATATATATAAAATATATAATATGTTTATAGTGTATAAGAAAATAAATTAAAAATGTAATTATTATAACTTAAAATTACAATTTCTGATATGTTAGACTTCACACCCCTACTGAGGAATTATTTATTAACACAATATTAGATAAATACATATTACACTCGGACAGGATACAAAATTGTCATTTAAAAAAAAAATTATATATTACAATTAGGAATTGCAATCCGGCACAGTTTTCAATCACGCAGGAGCCGCGCAAGATTTTTTCGAATCCCACAGGATTCGAACTACATATGTTACATATTATGCCAGCGGCTGAAAAAGCTCGCTCAGCCTCTATACTTGTTGGCGATATAGTCATCAAGTAATTGTAAGCCATACTGAGGAACTTGCCCCTCATTCCGTCGCTTTCATAGGTTGACATTTCCTTCTTCAATAGTTTTTCAAAATACTCGACATCTGGCACCTTCTTCATTTCTTTTGCACTTTTTCTTCTCTTTCGGTATTTTAATTTCATACATTTTAATTTAATACTTTCAACGACAGATTAGTAGATGGTTTCAAATTGTCATCAGATTATTCATCTCCAGATTGGTTGTTTTCCTCAATATTATAGACTCCTGTCATAGAGCGTAATATTATTTCTTTGTTAAGTAAATCCCACGGATCCTGAAGTAATAAGTGAGGGATCACACATCCGCTAAAATAGTGCAAGATTGCAATCCCTAATTACAATTGTATTTGAAGTACATGTATACCAAAATAGGCATAAAACTTAAGTTAACCATTCTCTATTCCTTTAGCCTTGTGTTTCCCTCTTCCTTCAATCACACATTGAGAGTGCAATAGAATGATATTATCTGATCTGTGGGACTCTTGTAAACACACATAAAATACAAAATTTCGTAGACCATAAACAAAGGGATAAATCTCTATTATGGCGGCCGAAAAATACATACACAAAAAGTGTGCAGTTGAGGTTACCCACCACTTTCCCACCCCGGTATAACTAACTTATGGTTACTCCTTCAGGGTGCACCTCAAGGACTCTAATTTTTTAATAAAACGAATCTATAATTATTAAAAGACTTTAAACCCTCCAGTATCCCTGCACAGCTTTCGCATAGAAGGAGGTTAGTCACAAACGCACATCAAATTGGTTAGTACAGATACTGACACCGACAAAATACAGCCCCTAGCGGCTCATTCTGTCCATAAGCGGAGTAATCCAAGATGGAATGCGGGAGTGCACCAACAAACCTACGAACAAACAAACACAAAAACAAATTATATCCAGAATAGACCGTAGTCACGAAACCAGGGCAGTCCCTCCAGAGCAGTGCAAAGCGATTTCCTGCTTCCGACACTCTTCCCAGTGAATCATTGCATCAGTCATCCGGAGTATCCCTTAAGAAGAGTGTATCTGGGAGGTGGGGTGAGAAACACCTGAAGACCCTAGGGGTAAAGAGGGAATCCCGTTGGCCGGGAGCGTGCCAAAAAAAGTGCATAGTGTAATTTTACCTGGGCATCTTCTCCGCACTCCATCTGATTATATCTGGCAATGTCTTTGTGCAGCGTGCGCAACAGTATCATGGCCACCATCCCGCTGAGGAACAGGACTATGACTAGCGAGTTGAGGATGCTGAACCACTGGATGTTGGTGTGCGGCATAGAGTCCAGGATGTAGTCCCAGCGAGAGGACCACTTGATGGTGTTGTTCTGCACGAAGCGCAGGGAGTAGGTGTAGGTGATGTTGAGGGCGCCCGAGGGCGGGAGGACGGAGGGCGGCAGGTCCAGAGGCTCCCGGTTCACGCAGTCCAGTTGGTTGGGGTTGGAGTGCTTGATGCTCGATGGAATAACCTAGAAAATAATAACATTGTAAGAAAATCCACTTCTCTACCATATACATATTTTATGAATATGTACTGTGTTGTGTTACATAGTGCATATAATACTATGTGCCAGCGGCGACTCGTGACTCTAGAGTAAGCTAGAGTGCTAAGATTGAAAAATACGACCTTATTGATGTTGTTGAAGCCTAAAATGATTTTTTTTTTTTCAAAATTTTGAAAAAAACTACCATCTAAATTTTTATACAAAAAATTGAAATTTTGAAACAAAATAAAAATCATTTTCTGCTTCAACAACATCAATAATGTTGTATTTTTCAATCTTAGCACTCTAGCTAACTCAAAAGTCACGAGCCGCCATAGCTATGTGCGCACAGTCTTACATCATTTTTTTAAGACAATATACCCAAGATCCATCCACCCAATATACTCCATCGAAGCCAGAGTAAAGTTAGCCCATTAAAAGCTGGGCGCACTGTAGAGGGCCCGCAGATACTTTAATATGTAGTACACAACTGCTAACCCTGTACAAATAGCAAGTGCGCCCCACTGTTGAATTTGGTAGTCACCTCTGATCTGGAGCCCCAAAATACATGAAAAAACCCTTGACTCTGTGCAGAAACTGGCAGATCATTTGATAGATTTCCCAATCTTAACAAACAGATTGCAATATTTAGAGCACAGGCGTCAGGTGGGAATACTGTCCGTGTTCTACCAGTATTTCAATGGAAGATGCTCTGAAGAACTAGCGTCATTGATCCTTTCGGTCCATAGTCGAGAAACGCTCGCCCAACATCTGTACACGGTTGACATCAATCACATGAGAATAGAACATTTCTGTCCGGCTGTGGAACGATTTGCCAGCCTCTGTGTTTCCTCCCTCCTGAAACATGGATCTCTTCAAGACTCATGTTCACTCCTTCCTCTCCTCAAAAAGACCCTCCACACAGCATCCTCAAAGATGACATAGGCTCTGAGGGAAATTATTTTCCTCAGGGCCTCTTGTGTGGAGTTGATATTAAAAAAAGAAATTGACGGCCTCCATGGTCGAGGGGTGAGGCTCTCCACTACTAATCCAAAGGTCGCGGGTTCAAATCCCGGGGTGCGCAAGTAAATTTTATTTAATTAATTTGTGTTATTTCACAATTAATTCATTTAAAATAATATATGGTATATTTGCGCACGTTCCAGTGTCGCCCTGGTGAAAGACCACCATTCAGAATTGAAACGTTACTTGAAATGGTTTTTAGCCATGTTTGGTGACCAGATCTGAATAGCCAGGAATTTCCCCACCTTCCTCTTCCTCTTCTTCTTCCCCTCCCCACTACCATCAGCCTCACAACATTCCCCAATTGGGAATGCCATAGTCTCACTGGCTCCAGACGGTAGCCATGTTTGGTGACCAGATCTGAATAGCCAGGAATTTCCCCACCTTCCTCTTTCCCTTCTCCTTCCCCTCCCCACTACCATCAGCCTCACAACATTCCCCAATTGGGAATGCCATAGTCTCACTGGCTCCAGATGGTTGGGAGCAGTTGGGACTCTTGTGCGGAATTCATATAAAAAAAATATATATTTATGTATATATGAATATTTGTTATTGGCTGATGTATTGCCCATCTCACTAAGTGTGAAACGCCTGTGTTGAGATGGCAACTTACAGGGGTGGTTGTTCAGCTAGGATATTTAGATGACAAATAGATTAATAGATTACAATTTAATCTTTTTTTTTTTAAGTATACTAATTTAAAGGCATAACATAATTTAGAAACTGACAGGTTTATTGGAGGTGATCGATGATCTTACTTTTAAATGAAATTTAGTTTTGCGTATTTCCGATGTCACTAGGAACAGGTAGGGAATTGAATAGCTTAGTGGCACTGTATTTAAAACTTCTTTATACATAAGAGGTTTTGCGAACTGGAATATTAAAAGATTTTACATGTGATTGTCTCTAGTGGTTGTTCTTTCTTCAAACGTATAAGGTTAACTTTTTTATGAAGTAAACTCAAATGCGAAGATATATGCAAGACAAAGTGAGTAGTTTGGTGTGGCCATAGTAATGAAAAAAATTATATTTAGAATATGATGGCAAGCTGTAGATATCGCATATACATATTTCAACATTGGGCAATTTAAAACTTGTTCCGACGTGAGGAAGACAAAAAAATTTTTTAAACGCATTCTTAGAATTAATCACCAATAAAACAAGGAAAATATGTCATGTTTTAAAAGAATACACCATTAGTTTTTTTGCTGTTATCAGTGTAAATATGTGTACCAAGGTAAAATATACGAATAGCATAAGTGCTAGTTATAGTTAAAATAAACACGTGTACCAGATACAATTTGTTATTAAAAAAATAAATTATACATAATGAGAAAAGACCATAAGAATAATACATCCCAATGTTCTACATTAAAAAAATAGTGTAAAAGATGTGATATATCAAGCAGGAAACTAGTGAGAGATTCAACTGATAAATGTATTGAGTACTTCAATTAAACGCATCACTTTATCTCGGCACTCCACTCTTTATGTTTACAAGTGCCAAAATGCCAGATTGTGTTATTAGCAGCACATTTCAGGAACAGAAACAAGGCATCGCTGCTTTTATTTAATAAATTAATGACATATAAAAATGGATTGAGTCACCACATTTCACATAACAGCATAAATCTATCTGAAATGCTACTTGATTTTTTTTTACTGTAACTTCACACAGGAGGCCCTGAGGGAAAGAATTTCTCTCGAGGCCTTTATCATCATTGGGGATGCTGTGGGAGGGTCTTTTAGAGGATAGGAAGGAGTGAACCTGGGTCTCGAAGAGACCCATGTTGTAGGAGGGAGGAAACACAGAGGCCGACAGATCATTCCACAGCCGAGCTGTTGAACAAAAGAACGAGTCATAGAAGCGACCCGTTTTCGTGTGACAAATGTTAACCATGTACAAATGTTGGGTGCGCATTTCACGTGTTTCGCGACTGTGCGCTGGTGCCGAAGGGATCAATGATGCTAGTTCCTCAGAGCATCTTCCATTGAAATACCGGTAGAACAAGGACAGCATTCCCACCTAACGTCTGTGCTCCAAAGATTGCAATCCATTTGTTAAGATAGACGAATCTATCAAATGGACCGCCTGTTTCTGCAGAGTCAAGGGTTTGTTTCAGATATTTTGGGGCTCCCGACCAGAGGTGGCTGCCAAATTCTACAGTGGGGCGGCACTTGTGATTTGTACAGTGTCAACAACAATAATCTATAAAATGTATAGTAAAAACTAAAATAACAATAGTATTACAGCAATTCTATATACGCTCCGGAAGGTGAAACCGCAGCCTATCTCAATAGGCCTCCGTTAGTTTTCAATTATATTCATAGCAAAACAACACAAGAGTCCTAAATGCCTGAACCCAGTTGGACTATGGCATCTGCAATCAGGGTATGCTGTGAGGTTGGAGAGAGTAGGAAGGGAAGAAGATGGGAAAGAGGAAAGTTGGGAAGACTCGACAAAACTGTAATATTACAAATACAGGGTTATTCAAAACAATGGACTCTATTTCGTACCGATATACTTCCTGAATTATATGTTATATGTGAATAATCTACATAGCGATTGAAAGAAAAGCTCTGAAAGTTATGAATCCCACTGCTAGATCGCTCATAATTGCACAGATGACCGCTAGAGTGCTTGCGCCGCCAAGCAGCAATTTCACGTCAGCGTGAGTAAAATGGCTACTATGCAGAATAAGGTTTTCTGTATTTGTGAGTTCTGTAACACTGAGTCGGCGACTGTAGTGCAGTGTCCCCATTTTAACATTGGACCCCCAACTAGAAAGAGCATTTATCGTTAGTATAACCAATTTAACTGTATGTCTCTGTAAAGGAAAAAGCCACGGCCAACCGCATGTACCAGAGGAGAATGTGTGAAATTGAGTCCATTATTTTGAATAACCCAGTATTATAAAGACATATTTATTAATTGCAAGATTGATAATATAAAAAAATAATGTTCTCCCACTAGGAAGTGCGCTTGTGTATTATAATCGGCTTCCAAAGTTACCTTAGCAGAAATGATTCTCCCTCCATTGTCTCCGAAGCGGCTGCTCATCTCTCCCGCACCTCCGCTGTGGTAGGTGATGGTGAGGTCGACGTGGTTGAAGGGGTAGTAAAATCCTGGCTTGTTATAAGCTGGGTTTATACCGCACGAGTCCGACTGGAAAAAAGTTAAATTCGTAAGTTGAGCAATTAAAAAATATTATATCTGATAAAGTACAGCAGGGAATTTCCCTCGCTTTAGAAGTGTTTTTGTGCATTTTACATTCTCTACGGCGAAATATGGATCCTGTTAAAAGGAAAATAGCTTATTTTTTTTTACACTAACTCCACAGGAGGCTCTGATGAAAATAAATCCCCTCAAGGCCTAATGTCAACCTGCGGAGGGTCTATTTAAAGAAAGGAAAGAGAAGAATTTCTGTGAAGAATAAAGGTATGAGGGGTGGGGTGGGAATCTGGGGGTCAGTGTGTCCAAAAGTGACGGATGTATTGATCCATCCCTCCCACTGCAGTGCAAGGCGATGAGTTGAAAGAGTCCGGCTGGGGGTCAAGAGGTCTACCTCAATCTGCCTCTCCCGATCCGGCGTACCACGCAGTTGGTGGGCAGACGCATCCACCCGTGTCCCCGTGACCTGGACAAACCTCACCCCATAAACCCAGGCACCCCAGTTGCGAGCCACTTGGGGTGACCTATGGCAGAGGTGTTGGTTATTCAATGAATGGTTCCCGGGTTGACGGTACCCAGTGGCGGCTCGTGACTTTTGAGTGAGCTAGAGTGCTAAGATTGAAAAATACAACGTTATTGATGTTGTTGAAGCCGAGAATGATTTTTTTCTTTCAAAATTTCTATTTTGTATTTGTATTAAGAACTGCCCCACCTACCATCACTCAAACGTAACGAGCCACCACTGACGGTACCCATACCCGCCTCCCAAATTAGGTAATGTAATTACATACGGGTGTAATGAATTTGTTTTACTGTCATCACAAATCACAGCACGTCATAATTAAAACAAATAAAACCAATATTGATACTATTTTATGGCAAGCTAAAAAAGGAGGCACCGTGGCAAAGCAAAGGGGCACCGTGAAGCTGGATTTTTGGCACTCCCTGTGATGAAATCCAAGTATAGATTGATTTAAAAATCGACACAGGGAGCCTTGGAAATTCTGAATTTATCAAGAGTTCCGTGAATCGAAAAAGTTTGCGAACCACTGCATTATAGTATCATCATTACAGTTGTAGTCACCTTTGGATAAATATATGGCATTATAAATAAGGAGAAATTTTACTTTTTTTGTTTTTGATTTTATGTTTTCAATACCCTATATAATGTTTTGTCCCATACTTTTCTTAGATTTTCAAAAGTAGTTTATCAAAGCCATAAAGAATAGAGAAATATTAGTTAAAAAAGAATTGCATATTTTTCAGTATAATTTTAATATAGAATAGAAAGTAAACCTGTATAGGCATGATAAGAAAATACATATACATAATTGGTAAAAAAATAAAGAGCATCTTAAGAATTTATCCATTGCTTATCAAAAGTTTTTGAAAGAGTAATCCAATTATTACATTAGAGATAACATTTTTACATTGGGCAACAAAGATAAGTGCATTAGTAATCGGTAATCCTCGGTTAAAAAAATTTTCTGCAGTGGTAACTTTTCATTTCCAGATCAAGAGCAGTATGCCTAGATGCATTTGGAATGTATGTAATGAATATGATGCAATATTTTATTAGATTGGGACATTCTAAATAGGGAATTATAAAATTTGGAAGCAATAATCCTGCTATGTACAACCAATATGGAAGTAAATACCTGTGATGGTCTGACAAGACATCCCATGGGGAAGCCGGTGCTGCAGTACTGCCGCCCATCCTCCAGCAGGTAGCACCAGGTCACCGGCATGTTGTCCACGATCCAGTGGTGCTGGTAGTTGAGGCTCATGCCCTTCTTCAAGAGGGCCAGCTTCTTGTTATCGTCGATGTTGGATCCCTTATAGGTCTTGGTGCAGACGTGCTTGCACTGGATGTTCTCCAGGAAGTCTATCTGGTAGGGGCTGGGTCTGATTCTCTCTCCGAACACAACTTGACCGAGGTTCTCCACCGGGGAGTTGGATTCGTCAACGGAACAGAAGTCGAAGTGATGATATTCGTACGGGATAACCGATTCTTCGGTGTTGAGTCGATTTACATACATTTTGACTTCGGACTGAAAGAAAAAAAGAAAAAGTATAATTAATGTGAATAAAAAATAGCGATAGAAAGATGTTACAGAAGAGAAGCAATGGTACACATTACATCAGCAGGAATTTTGTCAAGAATCAAAGATTTCCTGGTTAAATCTCTCTACCAATGTGAAATATGTTGATATTCAGAACTATTCTATTCAGCAATAGTCGTATATTTTAACCCTTCCCACTAGTAAAATTATTGACAGATCCTACAGACAGTAAGTCTGAATTTAAAAAAAAAAAAAATATATATATATTTATTTATTACATTACATAGACGCATTTGTATAGCATATAACATCATAGAAGGTACATAATATTGTATAATATTTAAATATTATATCTGAAAATAATTCAAATGTGTAAAAGTGCTATTATTCTTGTCAAGTCGATATTAGTTTCCAGCTAGGCAGATTGCCTTTTCTAAGGAACCTAATGGTTCAGTTATGCGTGGTGTAATATTCTCTCCTTATTGTTTTTCTTCAATCTATCTACTTAGTGTGTTATGAATAAATTTAAATGACATTATTTAATAATTTTTCAGACTCCTCTCCACCCAAGCCAATAAGGAACTCCAGTCCAATATATTTTTTTATCAATAATGACGTTCAAACTTAAATACCAGTATATTTAGTTTTTTTTTCTAAAGTTAGTTTTCATAGTTAAAATAATTATCAAAGCTTCAATTTTTCAAAGCCCGCCAAAACGCTCCAAATCTATGAACGGTCGGTTTTGATCAGTTTTGAGGTTAGAATGTCAAATGTCAAAACAAGGATGATCTTTATCATACATAATTTTATATTCTATACATAGTAAACCATAACTAAACGTATGTAATAAAATTAAGTACCTTTTTAGAAAATTTAAGTCAAAGAATAATAATAGTATTGAGCATTAATATTTATTTATTTAATTTTATTTATTTATTTATTCATCAACGCCCCAAAGGGCTTTTACATATTTTAACATTTAAATGATTATGTGTACAGAACGTTAAAAAATAACATGATGCATAGTTGGTATATAGGTGTAACATATTTATAATACATTATAAAAATAGTAATAGCCTGACCTACATAATACGTAAAATAATATACGTATTGATAATTGGTTTGCTCATGAATGCTCTAATTTATTTGACTAATAATAGTTTTTTTTTATATTGAACAACAATTATAGAGCTTAAGATCGCCCAAAATAAGTTTAAATTTCGCAAAAAAAAAAAATTTCTAATAAAAAGCAAAAGGGAAAAATAAAAATGTTCATACTAATAAAAAAAACAGAATGCGAATGTGACGTCAGATGTTCCAAATGCAATGGTACCAACATAACATGGTGTTTTGATGAGACGATTTTTTACTCACTTTGAAATAACTATTCATAAATTCGACGTATAATTACATATAATAAAAGTTATATATTCAGAATCAGCATTTGCTGATCTATATGAATATATATTTTTAGATCCATTATATTTTTCACTGTAGTTTATTATTAACAATTTGGTTATTATTGGACCAATGTATGATGTTTTGCAGGTTTAAATGTTTATGTCTGGGGGGATTTAATTATACTCGTATACTCGCTGAAGTACCCGGCGTTGCCTAGGATTATGAATGGTTTGGAGTAAAATTTTGAGATTATGATGTGTTACCCCTACCCAGTAATTTTCCTCTTATTTTGAATGTCAAATGTGTGAAATTTTATCAAGTAGCAAAATTCTGCTTTAAGCAGGAAGGGAAAGGGGGAAGGGGGTGGTTTTTCGAAATCTCATGTAGACAATGACCTTCATCTTGTTTCGAAAGTCAAGTGTGCAAAATTTCATCAGGCTCAGAATAAAACTGTAGATTTGTATACAAAACAAACACACCGTCCGCCCAGAACATTCTTCTTTATATAATAGATTTTCAGTCCCAGATATGTATACGTCTTTTGACATTTTGCCGTATTGCTCCTCGGGACAAGGAGATCCTTTCTGGTGGCACTTCTTATAAAATATTTATGATCGATTTTTTTAAAGATTATCTATGTTTTGTGTAGGTGGATAGTAACGTTTTTTTATGTAGTTTTGATGAATACCCAGGATATTAAATTCCTTGAAAAGCTTATCTGTAGAGAACCTGTGGAGTTTACGCAGAATGACTCTAATAATGTATTTTATTCTCCATTATCTAAAATTATTAGCAAATATTATTTTTTTTTAAGTAGGTTTTTCACCTTTTTTTATTATATTATATATTTGAGATTACAATATTTAAAAAAAAAAACAGAAATAAAGAAATGGTACAATATACACAAACAAGCAATTTGTGATATGTACACAATTGGAGAAGATAACAAGGCAGAACAAGGGTCATGGGGACAATTTTGCGGCTATTTTGTGACATGCGACAAAAGGCAGGTACTCGATAAACTATCTGTAAGTGACATTAAAAATGTCAACGGTCAATGCAGCATCGTTAAACAGTTGAACCGCTCCATTGATTGGTATGTTCTGATACGCGGAAGTTCTCACTTTTGAGGCATAAAATAGTACATGAGATCTTCGACGAGTATGGTTGTTAAGAACATAAAAGTTAATCTCTTTCAATATAGACTGATTATATATAGATCAAGAGATTCATTTAAAAAATGTTTACTGAAAAATATTTTTTAGCAGGCTTCTAAGGAAAAAATCAAGCAAACAAGGGTGGATATAGGAATGGATAATCTGTATAATCTCTCATATAAAGGTAACGCATAAACCTCTTTTGCATTCTTTCTATTGCGAGAATATGGTTCTGTTCTAAAGTGGCCCAACTAATGGAACTGTACTCCAGGATGCTGCGAACAAGTGCTTCATACATTCTTCATGTTGCGATTTCATTAGTAAATGACCTCGCATTGCGGAGAACAAAGTCAAGCATTTTGTCGGCGCGGGAGACAATGTCACATATGTGTGATTTGAAAAAGAGAGTGTTATTGTAATTTTTTATATTTACATCTTATTAAAGTGGTCACCTGTGAGATTGTAAAAGTATTAATTTGAGTTCCGCGGTGGCAGAGTGAGATGACGATAGGTATCCCTTTATATTAGAGCTCTTCCACTCACTCTGCCCTCTGCCCTATCCCTCGGACAGACATCAAGCCAGCCGCATTGTATTAAGATCCCCCGTAATATCGTAATTCAAGTGTACTCAAATAAAACTGCCGAGTTTCCTTTATCGTCCATTCGTAATCCCAAGTAAAAAGTGATTCAACATTGACGCAGCCAGTAGGACAGACCAAGTGGGGACCTTTTACTAATGTCGCCAAAGCTTTGCTATAACTTTGCTAATGTTGTCGTAATACACCATAGTGGTTCCCAACCTTATTTGTATCAACATCCACCACTTTTGGACTACACCCCCCCCCACTTGTTTCTTCTTATGCAACAGTGCGAGTAATCTAAATATATACAGTGTGACGGTCATCACCCCTGTTCTCCATTATGGTAGCTTTTTGCTCATGACAAATATTTATATGCATATTTTACATAATATCATGTAGTACATTATTGTTCACCTTACAACAGGTTCCAAGAAACCTGGTTAGGTGTTATAACACCGTAAAGAAAATAACAAAAAAAACTATTAATCCATCTATAAATCAACAGAATGATTTTAAGAGTTCACAACGCTGTACCTAAGACAAATTTGAAATCGTAAGGAAAATTTATATACGAGGTGTTTTCAAAAGAAAAGGTGAATTTAGAATTTTTTCGAAAAGTATTTATTTATTCATCAATATCCATTTTCTGCCCTTCAAAGTAATCCCCCACAGATATAATGCACTTATGACAGCGCTTCTTCCAATCCTCGAAGCACTTCTGGAATGAGCTTTTCGGTATGGCCATCAGCTCGTTCTTCGATTCTGACTTTATCTCATCAATTGTGGAAAAACGCTTTCCTTTCATTGGTCTCTTCAGTTTCGGGAATAGGAAAGTCGCAGGGAGCCAAATCTGGTGAATACGGTGGTTGAGGCATGATTACGGTGTTGTTTTTGGCCAAATAATCACGAACAAGCATTGATGTGTGAGCTGGTGCATTATCGTGATTCAAAATCCATGATTTGTTATTCCACAATTCCGATCGTTTGAGCCGTATTGCTTCACACAAACGTTGCATAACTTCCTTGTAGTATTCCTTATTAACCGTACGACCTGTTGGCAAGAACTCATGATGCACCACGCCATTGTAATCGAAGAAAACAGTGAGCAATACCTTCACATTTGATCGAACTTGGGGTGCTTTTTTCGGTCTTGGCTCTTCTGGCCGCTTCCATTGGGATGATTGGGCCATGGTTTCGACGTCATAACCTTATACCCACGTTTCATCTCCAGTTATGACCCTTTTGAGCAAATCTGGATCGTCGTTGACGTAATTCAACAACTCCTGAGCGATACTAATGCGACGTTGCTTTTGCTCAAAATTTAGCAATTTCGGAACAAACTTCGCTGCCACACGTTTCATGCCCAAAACATCCGAGAAAATTGCATGGCATGAGACAATTGATATGCTAACATCCTCCGCAACTTCCCTAATAGTGATTCGGCGATTTTCCAAAACCATTTTTCACTGTTTCGATGTTTTCTTCGTTTGTTGACGTGGTTGCAACTCCAGGACGCTCATCGTCATTAACATCTTCTCGGCCTTCTGTAAAGCGCTTGTACCACTTATAAACACTTGTGACAAAGTAGATTCGCCGAATGCCACAGTCAAAATTTTGAGTGCGTTGGAGTACTTTATTCCATTTTTAACGCAAAATTTAATACATATTCTTTGATCCATTTTTTTCAAAAGTAAAAAATCGAAGAACACACAAAAACGTGACTAACCTTTCCAGTTGTCAAAAACAAACCACTAATCCAAAATGGCTGATAATGCTAACATATGATAAACATATGTGTACCAACATAACAACAACAAAAAAATCGATAATCGAATGTACACAGCCCGCGAAAATTCAAAATTCATCTTTTCTTTTGAACACACCTCGTACATCGTATTGTATTGTAATTTTTTTTGTGTACAGTGCCAGGGAACATTTCTCTCTTCCCGTGTCAACTGTGGTTAGAGGTGCATACTTGTGGAGATAATCTTCCCTACCCAGTGAGCGGGCTGCCTATTGCTACTGCGGGGCTTTAAAGGAAAATTTATTAAGAATATTTTGCTGCCGTCGCCCCCCATTTGGCTCTTTCTCGTTGGATTCATGTTGGGAAATCTCTGCTTTACCGGCTAGGAAATGGGATTTATATAGTTTGTACAATACCCATCATGGATTAAGACGATTTATTGGATTTTATTCTAATTACAAAAATTTATTTTTTTTGTGATTAGATAAGATTTTATTTGGCAATCTTGAAACACAGTTCCCTCAATTTTAGGTCACAAATATTCATATTAACCGCCCGTCCTTTGTGTTATTATTCAAAAAGCAGGTAAAAAACATTACGTGTTTTTTCAATAGATTTCGCAATAACAATACGCGTTTACAATATATCAACTTGTATGGGTGAGACGAAAATACCCGAACACATCCATTAGCTTCGGCTGACCTCGAAATACTTAACGAGATGACGTAGGAACAAACTTGACGTATACAAATGTTTTACCTGAACATACGGAATACGGCATGTTGCATTTGGGCGATAATACAGCGGCCGTATCACGTATGTTTGCATGAGTAAGGAGGTAAAAGTTAGTACAAGGATGTACATAGTGCGTGTTATATACATAAATATATTTAAATGCGAAAGAGAATACATATTATGAAAAAGTAACTATTCGTTTGAGTATCTATTTCCACAGCATATTGCTCAACGAAGATACTTAAAAAGTTCAAGTATTCATAAAAAGCGAATGTCACAAAAATAATAAAATTACCGTAAATGACTGTTTTATCAAGAAAGGAGTCAAATAAAAAATTAAAATGCACGTTTTAAAATAAAATTTGCTTTAGCGGGGCTTCTCACACTCTGCATAAATTATAAGCATATAACATGATAACGTTTACTTATCCAGAACTATAATCTGACGTTTAAAAACATTCACACTAGCGACGCGGCGATTACGGCCCCAGTACAATATTAAGGCCAGTACTATCAGGACTTTCGAAATAATTTATGTGCAACTATCTTAACGATCAGTAGCAGATTTTCAATGTTCACCAAAGCAACATAGCTTAAAATATTCCAATATTACATGGAGTATTGCTCTTCTATACACGATTACATTGCCTATCTGTTAATGTATACATACTACATACTGGGCATGGGCAATATGATAATGTACTCCACACGGTCACGTCTAATTGCAAAACTTCTTAACCAAATGCATATTTGAGATACTGTTCAACTTGATATAATTGTTCTTCAAATGAAGGATTTTTTGTAATGCCTTGAAAACTTTAAAAGTTGAGTGATGTTTGCGAGTATTTTTAGGTTGCATCATCAACACTTTTTTCGCACAAATAAATGAATACATCAATTACTCAGTGCTTTTTTTTTTTTTTAACTCCAAGGCAATATTAGCGATTTATTTGATTAGTAATTGATTGAAAATGAATTACAGTTATTTGTAAGTTTAGCTTTGCGTTTTGTACCTACTGAGTGTTGATTAATGTAACAGTGTTTTTTTTTAATTTTTTATTTTCTCTCTTTAAATGTTATTAATGTATCCTTGTAATTACCTTTTTTCTTTTTTAATGTAAATCAAATTTAATAATGTGATTATTAAGTTTTGCAAGTATTTTTATGACAGCTGTTTCTGCGCTCGAAAATTTTCAAACTGCGGTTAATCCACATTCTGACGACTTATTTATATGATTTTATTTACTCCCACCATTCTAAATTGGACAGGTTTGTAAAAATAATGATTTATTATCGGAAAAACCGATTTAGTTAGAAAATAATTAAAATTCTCTATTCTGTGAGGTTTTTACATTTATATTGTGTTTCCCCGTATTTTTTTTTTTTACAGTACACAGGAGACCCTGAGGGAAATGATTTCCCTCAAGGCCTATATCATCTTTGGGGATGCTATGTGGAAAAAGGATAATGTTTTCTCAATTGATTTATTAAAATGTGTTATATTGTTAAATAAATCAATTTAAAAAAAATTAAATGGAGTTTACGAATTAAACACAAAAACAATTAATAATTAACTTGTAATTATCGATTGAATAATCTGATTCCTATTTGTTGTAGTAAAATTAACAATAAAATTATGGTTAAACAATACTTTAAATAAAAATATTAAAAAAAAAAAAAAAAAACATCCGACCTGTTCATAAGAATAATACATTCTATAAACACAATTATTATTCAGGAATTGAGAACCTAGAATCACATTGTCCCATGTTTAATAATAATAATAATTGGATTACTTCTATAGCGCCGTTTTCGTGAGAAAATCACCTCAAGGGCGAGAAAATCACCTCAAGTTTTACCTCCTAAGTTGATTATTTACCACAAATATTTGCATTTAGTGGACATTACATGTACGCTTCAGACTTAAGATATCACCACACTTTGTTCAAATTCAAAAAATATTTATTGTACAAATAAAAGTAAAAAAAGTACAAAGGGTTATAGGTACATCTTAAGCCGCGTCTCCTGCGACTGTTTTTTGAAAACATTTACACAAAAAAACAAAACAAAGGGGCGTTACCATACACATTTCTGTGTGCGTATAGCATGTTTTTTTCTTCCGAAAGCAATGGAAAATATTCCTCTCAGGGGTGAAGAGGGGAAGGGGGAAGGGGGTGTATTTCATATTTTTACGAGCACTGCGGGGTTCGTTTCACTGTCAGTGTCATCCGCTCAGCACAAATGATAATGTAAGTGCATATAGGAAATTTCATAAAAAAATAGTCAATGGTTTAGAAGATAGAGCGATTTTTGTAAAATTATTTTTTTTTACATTTTCGGCTGGTTTTTGCCCGCTGCACGCACCTGTGACTGTGTAGCGGCCGCCCACTCAAAGTGTGTTAATATACTGTATTATGTATAAAATAGGTTCTTAGTTTGGGTTTTAAAAAAAAAACTTATAAAAACGAGTCTAAAATATCTATGGAAGATTATTTTTCATTTGCATTTTTGCAAATATAATACTTATTCACCTTTCTAGAAAATATATTATTCAAGTTCTATTTTTAAAACTATATTTTCCCTCCATTTCTCATAATGTATACAGAAAAAAGTTCAAATAAAGAATGTCAGTTGCAGGTAAGAACGAATTTAACATCAAACCATAGACATTATTGAAGGTTGGAAACTCTGTTACCACTGGAGGCTATTATTGACTATTTATTTAACTTTGTTGTGTCATGGTCACAATAGGGAACTCCAGTTAAAAATATAATGACTTTAAAAATGTATATTCATACATATCAGCAAACGCCGATTCTGAATATATAACTTGTATTATATATAATTATATGTAGAATTTATAAATCTTTATTTAAAAGTGAATTAAAAAATCAACTCATCAAAACACGGTGTTATATTAGTACAGTTGCATTTGGAACATCTGACATCACATGCACATTCTGTTTTGGTATTAGTATGGACATTTTTATTATTCACTTTGTTTTGTATTTTAAATATATATTTTTTTAGTTTTGGCAAAATTTAAACTTAATTTGGGTGACTTTTATAATTGTTGTTCAATATAAAAAAACTATTATTAGTGAAATAAATTAGAGTATTCATGAGCAAACCAATTATCAATATGGATATTATGATAATATTAATGCTCAATACTATTATTATTCTTTAAGTTAAAGTTTCTAAAAAGGTACATAATTTTATTACATATGTTTAGTTATGGTTTACTATAAATAGAATATAAAATTATGTACGGTAAAACCTTCCTTGTTTTGATATTTGACATTCTAACCTCAAAACTGATCAAAACCAACCGGCCATAGATTTGGAGCATTTTGGCGGGTTTTGCAAAATTGAAACTATGAAAATTATTTTAACTATGAAAACTAACTTGAGAAAAAAAAACGAAATATACTGCTATTTAAGTTTGAACATCATTATTGATTAAAAAAAATAATATGTTTTATTAAAAAATGACACTGATTTTTTAATAAAAATGACACTGATTTTTTAATAAAATTGTTTTATTAAAAAATCAGTGTCATTTTTTAATAAAACAGTTTTTATACACATAGACCAATCAACAAGCTAATGAAAGTATTTCAATTAAAATCATGAATGATTATTAAGTACCGAAGCAATACAATTAAAAATACATACAGTCAGAATTATTATATTTGAACAGTGTTCAGAAACAACTGTTTTATAGTTTATGGCTGATCACTTTTTCAAAATGGTGTTGATTGGATTTAGGTGATCAAACAGTATGTGGCCGCATACATTTAGGAAATAATTACAGCACCACCATTTTATTTAGCCTAAATCAAATGACAATAGGAATGACTCAGTCAATGTTTGATGTAACATGATGAAAGTTATTCATTTACCATAATGTAAGGCCTTTGACAGCCAAATTCTGTAATGGGGCTTCTCAAGATGTTCAATATTCAAAATAAACTCTTGTTTTAGTTTATGTGAAACATTATTATTGGAACGCTAAATGAAAGAAATGTAAGTAGAAATAGGAAAATGCAAGGAAAAAATTGATTTTAAATACTAGATATAAATTAGACTTAGATTTGCAAGATTTAATTTTGCGCTGGTCGAACTACGCCAAAGTCACATTGTTTCAATATTATCATGAAGTAATAGCATTAAATTGATTGTCTCCCACCGCTAGGTAGGCGAATGTGATGAATGAAAAAAAGATGTTTTGCAGCGTATGTATATAACAAAATAGAATTAGCATTTATGTGTTACAACGGTACTGCGAGGAAAATCACGTAAAAAAATAAATAATATATATCCGAAACATTGAATATTGTGCATTATAACTACAAGATATCAGTAGATAATGAGATTGATAAATGCAGCAAAATATAATTTAAAAATGGAACAAATAATTATTTTTTTCAAAATGTTTCAACGAAGTAACCTAAATAAAGATGAAATCGTCGAATACGAATCTTCAATAACATAGGTTGAATAGTTCAATTACAATATCTTAACACAATTCTATCCTGTCAGCATAAAATATACTACAATTTCTGTCAATTCTTGGCCATGCTGTTTTTTCTTCTGCCAATATTGTTTATCCGATGATGTTCATATAAGATCAAACAAACATTCTTTCGACTTACTATCCACTATATGCAGAATTATTCGATCATAATGTTGTGTATTTTATTCTAATTTGAGAGTTATTTGCTTATATTATACGAAGTACCGCTGTATATATAAACGGAACAAATACTCCAACACTACTCGGAAAGACCTTGAGTTATTCGATAGATGGAATACTTCGCAAATACGGTATAAAGATACTAAATAATCACTATACCTGACATGACGGAGGGCCATCTCCTTTTTTGCAATAATTGACGGGAGCCAGGCCCGGCAAATAAAAACTGTAAACAGGTTGAACGGCACATAAAAGGGCAAAGCCCCAAAATCGAAGAGTTAAAGTCATTCTTCTCATGTTAAGGAACACTTTTAAATTATCCTAATAACTTCAATTTGTACTCATTTCACTATATTCCGTAGAAAATAATATATTCAGAAAAACAGTGACAACCATAAACGTCACCTAACACATCATTTCGATAAAAAAAGGAATAGATAAATCCGAATACGCGTATTGCGCAGCGCAGGCGTACGGCCTTGCGGGTATGCGCTCGGTACTTACCTATCCGCTTAGGGGAAATCGAGGCGAGTTGTAAAATTATGGCAATAAAGGCGACCGAGAGTTTTATAAATAAATGGTGAAAATAAATTTGCTCTTGGATCGAGAGCTTATTTGAGGTGAAATCAGGAGCTATAGTGTAGTTAGTATATAAAAAAATATGTGTGTTGACTTCTGTCGTAGTTATTGCACTCACGGCAAACAATCTTTCAGTGGTGGAATATTTTTTTGTTTGTTTACTATACACGTCCATTTACTATACACATGATACAAAAACACATTTCAACTTAAAAGCTAATCAGAATGACAAAAATTGAGACACATTTGTATGTCTCTTGCAACCTTCAAGGATATAAAGATATCAAGAGATGTTATTTAGCAACACCACACCCCATGTCATGCTGTGCTGAGCCAACACGTCTGTTCTGCCATGTAGTATGTATAACAAAATGTGGTGCCACCCCTGGTAGTAGTTGTTCGGAACAAAGAACTCGTAACACTCCAGGAGGTATTGACTTTCTATCAAATTATGTATAATTTTATGCACTATTACTGCAAACGCCCCACTCCTTAATTGGAGACTTGGTAGCGCGTCTCAGAAAGTAAATCTATCGTGATGCATAAATTGCAGGTACTGGTCATGTACTCTCATTTATATTACCTGAGAATTTTTTTTGTATTTGTTCCAATATTTCTATATATATTTTCTGGTATGGGGCCCCCATACAGCAGAAGCATACTCTAGCTTGGAACTTATAATGCTGTTGAACAAGTCATGGCTTCGGGTTTAGTAAACTGTTTGCTAGATCTTATTACAAACCCTAATAGTTTGTAGCACGATGGAGACAATATCTCATAATAATATCTCAGTATAAAAGTTTATTTAAAAAATATATAACAAATTAATAATACATACATAAGGTATAAAATCAGCTTTAAACAAATAAAAAGGGTAACTGTTATTGGTAAATTATTAATAAATTAATATAACACATAATCCATTAAATGCTGTGATTATGCACAGAGGCTGCTGTATAAAATGTTAATCACTGCTACTTTCTGATAGTTCAGCATCCGCTTTTGGTTTCCTTACTGTTTTCTTTCTCTTTTTAATAAAACCTGGACCCTTTTGCGATGTTCTAAATAATTCTATTGCTTTTAATTTGGTGTTCACAATGGCCGTTTTGTCACTCTCTCTTTGGGGTATTACTTCTTGATAACGTTCTGGAATGAAGGGCTTTGCTCTCCTTTTCGTATTCTTTTTAGGTAAATCCTTTTTTTCAAGAGGAACTTCTACTTTTGGTACAATATCTCCACTACTACTGATTACCACACTTTTATTATCTTCTATTAAAGTACTTTTTACAACTTTCTTTGCAATCTTTGATCTAATTCCTTTAAAACTAGTTTCTTTTGATTTCCTTGGCTTTTTAGATTGTGATGGTCCCGGTTCCACTTCAGATTCCAAATTTTCATTTCCCATTCTTTCAACGGCCATTTTAACTCTTTTACTCATATTATCCTCTGCAGCTGTTCTTTTGATTTCGGTTCTGAAAAAAGCTCGGACAGATTGCTGACTTTTTTTTTCTTCGAGACTTTTCATAACGGGTTTTAATGTTTCATCTGTTTTACTTTGTGACCAACCAAACTTAATTCTGGTGAAATCTCTGAGTGCCGTTATATCCGGCTTTCCCCAGCTAAAAGTTTCCTTATTTTTATCCACTGCGGGAGATAAATATGCCTCCACTACCTAAAAGAAAAACAATAATTTAATTTGGAACTAAATGTGTATAAAGAAAACAAGAAAGCACGCTGATCAAATAACATTTAAAGAAAAATTATGAGTAGATGACCACCATGCTAAATTAAAAAGAAACCACATTAACATTTTTCTTTTGATTAACCCTACCCTCATTAGTGCTAAAAAATCACTTGAACTCCGGTGCTGTACCCTCAGTGTACAGTGAACCAATGACATTACAAACTTATAGACTACAAAAATAACAAAATGTGGAGCGAGTAATAAACACTCTTACGTTTCCGGGAAATTCTTAATTCAAACGTTGGTCATGTCTGACAAAGACAGACATTAAAAAAATATGAGTGTATGAACGACATAGCTGCAGAACTGCGTTTCGAGTGCTACATTCTATATCACGGGTGTGAATGAGATGTAAGGTGATCATTTTATTTAAATCAGTACATTTTTCAGAAGAAATCGTTTATGAAAAAATTTAATAACCTCCCAGACACTGAAAAAAATTATCATGTGGCTGGTGGATTCAGAATTTTATAAACTGCCGAAATTACTTTCTCCTTGTTTTATAAACTATTTTAACTGATTTAATATAGCGAATGGCCCACTTTCTGAAAATGCGTTGTACAATTTTTAGGAATTAATTTAAGATGATTGACAATTTGCACTTGAAGTGAAATAACACAAAACTGCGCTATATAAATGATGCTTTGTTATTTGTTATTATTAATAATTATTATTAGACCTGTGAATTCTTAGTGTACCGGTTTGGGATCTTGAAGAGACCTTTAAGCAGTCAAGAATTTTGAAATAACATAATTCAATTACCCTTTGGCTTGGAAACTCCTGGCCCAATGAAGTATTTTTCAACTTGTTCCTCAGAGAATTGTGCCCAAATGCGCGATTATTGGTCAGCCAACTTTGAAACTTCTTTAAGCCGGTCAGCAGTGTCAGGTAGGGAGGTTCTGGAGTAGCATTAGTAGGAGGAAAAGCGGCCAGTATCTCCATTGCTGTCACGGGCCCCACCCCGTTGACTCCGGTAGTGTAGTCACTCCCCACCAAGAGCGCCAGCAGGACAAGCTGTTCTCTTGAGAGCTCTGAGAAATAACATAAAAAAATAGTTTAGGAAGATGGAATTTCTATAACTTGATCATTATTAGAGCGAATATTCCTACAGAATATCAACTAACAGCATACTTACTAAAACAATTTTTAATATTTTCGGATAAGAACTGCAATACATATTTTTGTTGATTGAAAAAATTCTTATAGACGCTTTGTCCACCGAAAAGCCAGATGTCGCTGTCATCTGTGATGGTTCCGTCGGTTAATTTAATTGATTCTAAAAAGGCACACTGTGCTTCAGCTTCCATTGGAGCAACAATGTACGGAATACCAAACATTTGCAACAGGTCTTGTGCATCTTTAGTCATCTCATCAGAAATATTCCGGCCCATTCGGTCAAGTTTGTTTTGTTGTTTTTCTATTTTGTCTCTTTCCATTGCTAAATCATCAGCGAGGAGAGATAGCTCTTCCGTTGAGATCATTTTCTTTTCCATGGATCTATTATCTACAGTGGTGGTTCCATCAATGCTTTCTTGAGAAATTTTGTGTCGTATTTCATTCAAAGTCATTCCCTTTTGTGGAGAAATTTCAGAAATAGATGGAGAGATTTCGAGAGTTGGGGAAGATTCCCTTTCAATATTATGTGATGTGTTTTGAATAGAAAAATTCTTTGTTGATGGTGTACTTTCAACGGCAGCTTTCTCAACTGACGATAATCCTTGCTTGATAGGAGTGTTTTCTGATGACATTATTTTAGGTGGTACTGAAAAACCTTCTTCAATATCTTCGGTTTCTTCGGATTTTAAAATTTCTTCAACATCAGAATTTTCTTCATCAATTTCCAAAACATCCTGCAAGGAAGACTCTTCTCCTGTTCGGGAAATGAAATTCATTATGCCCTCTAATTCTCCATCAATGGCAACAGGTTTGTCTTCCGTGAGGCATTTTGGGATGTCTACTTTTCTCTTCTTATCTACTGAATCTATTACAGGAATATCTTTTGTTTCCGTTCCATTTTTTTTCAGTAACAGATCTTTATTGTCATGTGTAGATTTTGGTTTGACAATATTTGGTGTTTGAAAGACATCGGAAAATATATCATCATCGATAATAGGGTCTGTTTTTAGTTCTAATTCAATGGAAGGCAAAATTACTTCAGGAACTTCTTCAAAACTCTCGTCTGTATCGGATTCTGAAGAAAAATGTTTAGACATCCCGGTTTGAGGACTATTGGGGGTAGAGATTCCTGAAACTGGATTATTAGCTGTGTTATTATCCGAATCGACTTCTTCTTTGATGACATTTAAAACATTTGCAGGCTTATCATTTGTACCTAAACTTATTTTAGTCTCATCACAATCAACAATTTTATCCACATGTAATTTATTTTCACTTTTTGTGACAGAAACATTTTCAGGAATTGTCTCAGTATTGAAGGAAACATATTTAGCATATTTCTTTTTCCTTTTCTTGCCTTTGTTTGCAGCACCCGATCTAGTATTTATTATTCTTGTGATTTCGTATTCAGAGAGACCGCTGTTCTCTAACATGTAGGACTTGGCTAAAGCTAGATCAATGTTACCCAAACTTTTGGATTCCCCCTCAGACTCATCATCGGTCGACCATTCACTATCTGTTTCAACGAAATCGGGACCGAGAAAAGTAAGATCGATAACATTAGACTCTTTTGTAGCACTGCAACTGGGTTTAGAGTCATCGGAGCACTGCATTGACAGCTTTATAGCATAATCTAAATCCTCATCAAATTCATCTCCCAAACCCGTTTTGACATCAAGATCTTTACTCGAGGACGGCTCTGATAATAATATTTGTTCTTCGGCTTGTTTTTTGGCTGCTGTTTCAAAAGCTTCTTTGACATCTTTTATCAAAACAAAATGAGACTTTTCGTTTGAGGCTATCCGTCTAGATGGGATGTTTTCTATTTTGGTATCGATGCCTTCTTCGTTCAAAAGAATTTCCAGTTCATTGAGAGATAGAAAATGTCCTCCCATTTCCTTTTCAGTTTCTTCCAAGGATACCTGGACCTGACGTCTCTTGAGAAGCCTTTTCATCTAAAAAAAATATTATAAATAAACATTACACCCCAATAAAAATTTTTATAAATAATAATTGTACTGAGGGGGGTAGTGCAAAAAGCCAAAATTACAAATTGTTCAATTTTTAGCCAACACACGAACTTCTAAAAAGATTGCATTCAAATTAGAGATCATGAACGAGCCGTTCATTGGTGCCATTAATATTTGGTGTCATGTTACATCTTTCATGTTTAGAAATAATAATTATAGCACGGTTTGTACAGTATGCAAACGGCGCCTGACAGTCTGGCATCTGGAGGTTATGTACCTACACCTATACGCTGGGAGCCCTTCAAAGATTTGTATCATTGGTTGGGATACATATCAAGCGCAAATTCCGCAAGATGTCAGTAGCGAGAAAATTTGAGATTTTTTAGAAGAATAAGATTTACAATCTTCAAGTGTGTTTCATACACATAACGCCGGAGAAACTTTGTGGTGCACAGGTGAGCTGCCTGCATACAGTGCATGTATAGTGCGGCACAGGGGTGCGCTTCCCGCAGCTAAGAGGTTAAATTGAGTTTTTCCCTTTAAACTTTTTGTCAAATTCTTTACAATTTATTTGATAGTGATGATTCAGATTATATTCCATTCTTAGGTAGTGGGAGCGGGGCTTTCTTGCAGACAAACTACCCCTTACAGGCGCATTCCATTATGGGGTGCAAATCACTGCACCGAGAAAGGAGAAATTTGAAAATATTTGCACCCCCGGCCGATGGCCGAATGCCCAAGGTGCGCCCTAAGCTACAGCCTAGTAAGCCTATTGATAAGTCCGGCGTGTGGCTTAGGATTATTGGGAATCGATAATTTATGACAAAGCTACGAAAGAAACGCTACGTAGTAAAATAACAGATATGTTATGTAAATCTGTAAATTATAAGTTCTTCAGACTGAATTTTAAAGAAATTGTGTGCGAGTCTGTTAGTGTGCTGTATATATTATTATGTACCTGATAATCAGAAAAATTGTCACTTTGGACGGGCAATTCATTGATACGGCCCCAAGAGCTCTGCTTCCTGGTCTCCTTCAGCTCAGTGAGCAGGTCGTGTTTCTCACGAGGTGTTAATTTTTTGAAGTAAGCCGAGTTCACATCCAGATTGTGGAGGTCTATGTGGTGACGGTGAGATTTTTCTTCTTCAGAGCTAGAATGAAAACATGGTTGTTACAGTTAAACATACAAGCAGCGCCATCTTTTGATAATCGGTTGTAATATTGTAGAACTGCGATTAAAAATGCATTCATAAAAATGGATTTTCAACCATTCCACAGTCAAAATGAATTTTGAAAGCTTTCAGAAATATATAAGAATATAAGCAGTGGCCGTGTACAGAGTTTTTAATCAGGCTAGGCAGTAGGAAAAACAGTGAATTAATTGATATTAAAAGAATGGCTAAGCTGCAGGCTTTAGCCAATGTTTGCTGGGATTACGTGCCACATCAATATCCAAATAACTGCTTAATTTATTCATATTACAAGCCAATTACTGGATATATACATTTTGCATAATTTTGTGGACCGCACAATTGTATGAAAGAAAGCTAATATAATATTATGATCATTATTTCATTAGTAAAATTGTACTAATTAATACAGGTTCCAACAGATGGCACTGATTGCTACATTTGTGATTTGTACTGAAAGGCACAGCCTTTTTCAACATTAACACAAATGAGTCCTCCCTTGAATTTGTATTGCAAACACATGTACATTTTTTGTGTAGAATACAGTCAAAATTTAAATATGACGTGTGTCTGAAACTTCGCGCGTAATTTCGTAGGTGAGGATTGATTTCCTTGCAATAATTTTATAACCGTTAACATTATTTATATTTTTTATGAGTAAGGTAGGGCACGCAATGCTTATGTGCCTATATGGGATGCACGTCTCTGAATATACGAGTGAAAAGGTCTGTAGTATAAAATTTTTATAGTGAGAAATTACATAAGAAGAATGGTAACAGAATAAATTGCAATACTGCAAATGTGACAATAAGGTATTCCAGTGAAAAGTATGATGGTTTAAACTATAAATTCATATAGATCAACAGACGCCGACACTGAATATATAAGTTTTATTATATATATACATGTATAATTACGAAGAATTTATAAATCGTTATTCAAAAGTAAATAAAAAAATTGTCTCATCAAAATGGCATTTTTCGTTGGTACTATTGAAAATACGTCACGCGGTTATTAGCGCCAAATTTTTATTTTATTTTTAATTAATCCCGTGTGACCGCATGACGCTTGTGCGATGTGACGCGGTCACCACTCAGATTCAGGCTGTTTTGGTTTGAGAATTAATTTAAATATCAAAACGAACTTTAAAAAAAACTGGTATTTAAGTTAGAAGGTCGATATTGATCACTGTCATCAGAATGGATAGATCTGCCCTAACGTACAATTTTGACAGCCTGGAGGCAAAGGTTATATTACATCCATTTTGCCACCAGCCTAGTAGGATGCTGTCCACCTTTGTTTTGTGCGTCATTGACTGCGGAAAGCAAATTATAAAAGGTTAAAACGAAATACCCAAAAAATCTTTCGGTTTTTGTAAACAAACCGAACCTTTTTACTGTTTTACTTAAATTGGTTGCTTCTCCTTGCGTGTTAAGGCATCTCTATGTATTATTTGCTCTATGACATTGGTATATTTTTTTAATGGACTAGAACTCCTTATTTGTCCAAGCGACATTTTAATGCCATCCATTTGATTCTTAATCATTTTCTCCGAGTACGCTGACCCACAGAATGCAGAATTCATTTTTAAAAAAATTGCACAATATGTAACACCGCGAAAGTGATTTCCAAGGACATTATCGCATATTAAAAGTTATGGTGTTTCATTCTGGTGATAATTTTGTTTTATGTCGCTTACATGGTATTGTATTCCGAATGACAACATAATGTAGTTTTTGAGCCAAGTTTTCCTCATTCTTGAGACAACATTTCGGACATCCTAGCAGTATTCATCTTCAGGCAAGATTTTGAATTTGATTGAAGGAAAGGGCATATATTATTATTATGATACAATTATGTAATAAATTAACAAAAAGGGACAAAGGGCTGAGTGTCCTTATTTCGTTAGAACTTATTGTTACTCTTCGCACATATTTTGTAGGTTTATCCGTCAATCTATGGCTATTCGTGGTGAGAATCTTGAAAGTTATTCAACAATACATACTCTGATTCCTCTTCTGTACTAGCGGCTGCTGTTTCTTTGACCATTGGGGGCAATTTGAAGAGGTCTTCGTCATCTTGGCTCGCAACGGCAGACTTGATGGGAGACGATCTTTTCTTGGGTGATTTTGACTTTTCCGACAATACAGTGCTTACTGCTAATTGCTTGGTGACAATACCCAGGAGCTGTTGACGCATTCGGTCCACCGTGTTGTGCATTTGTTTTTTCATGTTTTGACGTTTGATCTAAATTAAAAGAAATGGTAAATTTAAATTAGAAGAACAAAACCATAAATTTATGGGTTATATACTTTTTATAAGCATAATCTGCGCTGATAGAGGAGAAAGTCAGTACCCGCAGCGAGGATCCAACTCGCTTCATTTGACTGGTAGCCGAGTGTCCTACCCACTGGACTATAAAAAATAGTGTAGGGCTTTGAGCGGTTTTTTTTAAAGGAATATTATCAATTTGGTAATATTTTTTCATGTGAAACATCTTTTGTCCCACTACATCTGTCGTGTGGTAATTATTTCAACTGTTATTAACTCACATGTTATTAACATTCTATCCAAAATGTGCAATTCATCGCTATTTCCGAGAAAAAAGGAGAAGGAGATGTTTTAGATCAACAGTAAAAATTCGATATACAAAAATTTCACAGGTCAGTGGTAGTCGAACCCGCATTCTCAAATAAATATAACAGTCGGCGATCAAAGGGGGTTGTCAATTTTGAATTTATGAAGTAAAATAGTTTAATAATTATAAAGTAGGTATGAAAGTTACTAACTATTGTTAGCCTCTTGAGAGTTGGAACACCCCCGTCGAATACAAAGATTGGTTTGATTCGGTAAAATAAAAGTTTGCATAATCGTTGGAACAAGCCCAGGAGATGAGCATTGGTCACTGCTCCGCCCCGGGGGTCTTGGAAACCCTTCACCATCTGGTGAAGCCATATTGAGATATCTGAAAAATATAACAGTATTCATAAACTTGATAGATCAAAACATAACCTCTAAATGTTGTAGTAAAATAACAATCGTAAATAGCGAAATTATAGTGATAAACTATCAGTTAACGTGAGGTCAACGACCACCACATAGTTAACATAACGTGGTTGTCAAGAACAAATCATTCTACTGTATTTGCAAGTAGGTAGCTAAGAGAGTATACCAAAAAGGCAAATATTCAATGGCTCCTGATTTACAAAAGTTAACAACTTAAGTTAAACTTTACGAGGCATGACGGTGAACTCCGAACAAGTGCGGAGTAATAACTAATAAGATAATAATTATCAGCATTGTTATTCGTACCGACGGCTAAGACCTTATTCTCGAGGGTCTCCAGGGGGACGGGTTTGCCCGCGGGTTCCAAGAGCCGCCACAGGCCAGTGACTCCCATATCTGCTATCTGCTCCCGATCAAATCTGAAATCGCATCAAATTAACTCTTATTATTGTCCGCGACCTTCCCAGGCGCTGCCGCATACCACGCTCTCCTTTTCCCACGGAATTCTCCCCAGTCCCCAGTCCCCAGTCCCAGTACGTCAGGCCGTCAGACTCAAATCAAGTCGTCTCGCTTTATGAATATCAAAGTATGTGACTCGTTACTACCGTGTAGTGCGCGGCCGCTGTTGACGCCGCGCTTCGTATCAAATGTTTAGAAGCACAGAGGCCACCCACTCTTTCCCACACCGCGTTTTCCCACGCCCCGTGTATAACCCCCCCATAACCCCCAACATCCTTTTGATGGTCCGCAACTCGCGAGCAACCAACTCTGCCACGGGACGTCACAGACAGCAACAAACTTGACAGCTCCAAACTTCACTCATGTCAAATTCATCTAAACCCTCGTTCGTCACCAAATACTACTCTTTTGAAAGCGTATCGATTAAATAATTGTGCGATAATATAAAGTAGAGTTTAACTTACTAATAAAGTGAGCTTTTGTATGGATTTCATAAATAAAACAAATAATTCCTCCCAAGCAAGTCCCTCGCGTTGGCAGCACTGTCGGAAAATATCTAAAGTGAACAGGTGTTTTTTGAATGGGATGGCAGATAGCCGGAGCCGCGTTGATTGGCGTACGTACATCGTGTATAAGTGTATAGTATTTGTGTGGCTGGGGGAACGACAACAACGCGCCGGGCTTGCCAGAGTAGCGTACGCAATTCGCGTTTGTTTGTAGCGTTTCTAGTTTGACATATTCTAATTCGGCGGCGCGGTTTAACGAACGTCGCTCGGATTAGTGCGAAGTTGACGCAGTGTGTTTGTTTAAAAGTTTCGATTGAGCACCGAAGTTTGACTTTTCGGCGTGGACAATGTTGTGACAGATCGGAAGATGCCCCACCAGTATGGAGTGTCAGGTATGGCGCAGTCTCCGCCATCTCCTCCGCCGCAGCACGGGGCCCTGTATCCGCGCTTCGCCAGCGCCGCGGGGCCCGGGGCCGGGGCCTACCGCCCCGAGGAACGCCGCCTCACGAGGGAGGCCATGGAGCGCTACCTGCGTGACCGCTCCGACATGGTCATGGTTATCCTGCACGCCAAGGTGGCACAGAAGTCGTACGGCAACGAGAAGAGGTTCTTCTGCCCGCCGCCCTGTATCTACCTATTCGGGGAGGGCTGGAGACTGCGTCAGGAGCAGATGCTGCGCGAGGGCGAGACAGAGCAAGCCTCGCAGCTGTGCGCCTTCATCGGCATCGGCAACTCCGATCAGGACATGCAGCAGTTGGACCTGAACAACGGCAAGCAGTATTGTGCCGCCAAGACTTTGTATATTTCGGATTCTGATAAAAGAAAACACTTTATGCTCTCTGTTAAAATGTTCTACGGGTCGGGACACGATATCGGCGTTTTCAATAGTAAAAGGATAAAAGTTATTTCTAAGCCGTCGAAAAAGAAACAATCTTTGAAGAATGCGGACTTGTGTATTGCCAGTGGAACTAAAGTAGCGTTATTTAACCGGTTACGGTCCCAAACAGTTTCAACTAGGTACCTGCACGTGGAGAACGGCAACTTCCACGCGTCGTCCACCCAGTGGGGTGCCTTCACCATCCATCTGCTGGACGACAACGAGAGCGAGTCGGAGGAGTTCCAGGTGCGGGAAGGATATGTCCACTACGGCTCCACCGTGAAGCTGGTGTGCTCCGTCACAGGCATGGCTCTTCCTAGACTTATAATACGAAAGGTACATTTTGCTAAACGTATTTATTAATTAAACTAAAATTTCTTAATAAATGAATTAAAAATTCAATTTATTTTTAATAACTTATAGTTTATAAACCGCATTGTAATATTTAATCATTGAAGAAGTTAATATTAACATATCCTAGATGAAACACGAAACCAAAATAAGGATAGCAGCCAATATTATGGGATTTAAAATGGAGGATAATATTGACAAGTCTTGAACTTGAACTATGATATCAGTGAAGATGGCGTAAATTGAACTGGTCTCATTAGCTTAGTCGGTAAAGCGGTTGTCCCGCAAAGACAGAGGTCCTGGGTTCGAGTCCCAGATGCGACTGATACCTTTTTATTTTCTGTTGTTTTTTCAGTTTCGTGTTTCACCTAGAATTAAAAATTACTTTGTATTCACCACTTTATTAATAAATACATCAACATGTTTCGAAAGCGATGCTTTCTTCACCAGGATTATATAGAATACAAAGTAATGTTTAATTAATTTATTAATAATGATGCCACAAAGTAAATACCAATCTTTTGAAGAAATTATAAAATTTCTTCATGTTTTGTGAAACTGAGCATTCCATATAATTATGATGGAATTTCGCCACAAAAGAAGTTTCAAAAATAAAATCATAAATTCTTTGTCAGAATACTGCTCCATTTTTGACTACGAAGAACCAATGTTCATATTTTATGAACAAAAATCTGTATAATATTCTTTTTTTAATAACAAATCCATAATTGATATGAAAAACGCAATTTGTCACAATAAATGAACCATGACTACTTATTGATAAATTTGTTTTCAAATTATCTAAAAAGTATTCATTCATAAAAAAAATATTATAGTAATCTGTCATTTGAGTATGTTTTAATTTACCCTGATGAAGTTTGAGCGAAGCAAAACTGGTTGATAATAAAATAAAATAAGTTAGTGGTTAAAAATAGAATGTTTGTTTCATTTAATAAATATAATGTCAAACTATAAAGTAATTGATTCCATCATACTTTTCTTAGTTAAAGTGCTCAGTACCTATGTGTTTTTTGAGTTATTACTTGTTGAAGAAATATGTGTAAAATTGTATTTTGAATATATTATTATATTTTATACTCCCTATATGGGCTTTAACATATTTTGTTATAAAAATTCAAATTACAATGGTGACACAGGTGCAAAACGCATCACAGTGTAGATGCATAGGTAAAATAGATGGTCTTCACGAAATACAACAACTAAATATTTAATTTGTCTTACGAACAAATTCAGCAATAACAATCGTGTAAGTACCATTCCAAATAAATAACAACAGAGGCGAATATACAAAACACACCCCACATATACTTTAGACACATATCTTATTAATAATTGTTCAGGATGTATGCAATAATCGTCTTTTTGTTTTTGTATTCCATATCTACCATGTCTGAAAAAGTATTACCTTCTGCGTGAAGTCTAGGTACATGTGAATTTTTTAATGACTCAGTCCTGAAATTATTGTTACAATTGAATAAAATTTTACATTGAGTAGTTCCAGTTGAAATATTAAATTTAATTAAGCTGACTATCAGGGCTGTCTATAATACCATATAGGTCCACTTTTCCAACCGGATAACTGAATTTCTTACAATTTACCATCAAAACATTGTTTTACATTTGTATTTAAAAAATGTTATACATATCTAACATTCACTGTTATTTATTACATTTTTAATGTTTTAACAGGTTTATCCATGCGCCAAAACACGATCATTTTAGCCAATTTAAAATGTGGCATTGGATGACGATAGGTTGACACATTTAGGTAGATAGAGACATAATTGAAGCATTACATGGGACTGTGTAATGCGTCATGAAGTGTGAATTCATCGTTGACCGTTTTTGTTGCACTTCCATGCATTTTTAAGCTAAGGTGTTCTATTTATGATATCTTACTTTTTATTTGTTCAGAATCGCCTTGATCTGAACTCAGAAATAATTTTATCAATAAAGTGAGAATATGTTAATCAATGAGCCCTGCTGTTCACAATACAGTTCCGATACCAACACTAATATATGGCAATGAAGCGTGGAACTTGCTGAGGAAGGTAAATAGACCGAATGCAGTAGAAATGGGATCCGTAAAGCGTATGTCAGGATTGCAATCCTGCCAAGTGGGATCCTGAATTTATTACTGTGAGATCCGCTGGATTTGTGGGATTTACTTCCAAAAGAAATAATATTACACAGCGTATCTGGAGATAAAGAATCTGATGACAATTTGCAACAATCTACTAATCTGTCATTAAAAGAAGAATTAGAAACTAACATGCAGATAAAATATTGTGCAAAAAAAATGCAGAAGATGCCGGATGTCCAGTATTTTGAAAAACTGTCGAAGAAGGAAATGTCAACCTACAACAGCGACGGAGTAAGAGGCAAGTTCCTCAGTATGGCCCACATGAAGACTATATCGCCAACAAGCGTAGGCTGAGTTAGCCTTTTCAGCCGCTGGCTATATATGTAGCTCTTTGAAAAACAGATTGGGAGATGAGACGTTGCATCGTGTCTGTTTCTTAAAATCTCATTTCAAGCAATGATTTTTTTTACCGAAATATTATTTATGTCAGTTTTTAATAACTATTGTTATAATTTGATAACATGTGGATTTGAGGCCAAAATACTAAACCAAACCTAATGATTTTTGTGTTCATCAAAAGGTATAGTAAATATCTAGTAGGGATTAGAAGTATTTAAAAAATATATGTATCTGTATATATAAAAATCAATGTAAGTTTGTAACTTTGTTTGTTTGTCCTCAACGTTCTCGAAAATCACTTGACCGGTTTCGCTGAAAATAACACAGTATGTTTTTATTAGTGCCGGGAAGGTTTAGAAAGTAATTTGAACGAAATCCAATATGTAAAACTGTTGCTATAACGTTTTAAAATTAGTATGAAAAACATTTAACCCGCCATGTTTTATTTAGGTTAGCCTATAGATATAACACTCTGGTTAGCCACAGATTGCATATTTAAAAGAAGAAGGTTTTTTTGGGTATAATATTTTCAAAATGGAAAACACGAGTAGGTGCCTACTTAAGAACTTTATTATTTAGATACATTTTGAAAAAATAAACGTTTGGAATGAAATAAAATATTCAAATAAATGTTTCTTTATTTGAAGATAGTTACTTTCGCTATCAAATCAATGATGGCACCCTAATGACAAGCAAGAATTCACAATTTCATAACTTTATTCCAAATCCCGAGCAAGACCGGGTACACATCAGCTAGTACTTAATAAATTAAGGCCATTAAAATCGATTTTTCGTGATTTCAAAGGCAACTTTAGTAATTATTTGGGGTTAATGGTGGTTTAAAAAAAAAAAGTTTTACCGCGTCTATTATGAAAAGATAATGAATTATAAAATTTAAAAAGAAAAAAAGAGTTATGATGGACTTAAATTTAGATTAAAATTGATCAATTTACGTTGGAACAAAAATTAGCCATCCATTATTTAAAATATCCACCTGAAAGAACCTTTTTTAAAGGATGTTTTGTTTTGTTTTTTTTTTTAATTTAATTTTATGTAATCATATTTACATAGAAAATATGACAAAGTTGTCTCCGAAATCATGAAAAATTGATTACTTTAATGGCCTATATTTCATAATTTAAAACAAAAATAAAAAATACTAGATATTTACCATACCTTTATTTAAAAAAAAAAAAGATCATTCAGTTTGGGCGGATATTTTGGTTTTAAATCTAAAATTACGTTTTGTATGAAACAGGGCACGCAGCCATTCCTCTTTAATCGTTATTATAATATGACTGTATATGCGAATAAGTAAGACAGATTCTACGTTTTTTTTGTTGTTTTTATTTATTTATTTTATTATATTATATACGCCCTATATGGGCTTTTACATATTTAGTTACTTATAATAGTCACACAGGTGCAAAACACATTACAGTATTTATTTATTTTTTAAACGCTCATAGGCCTTTTTTATACAGATACATAATTTTAATATAATAATATAGTAGATGGTTAGGTTAGGTTAGGCAAGTTATAGAAAATATATAACACACTTTATATCGAAAATCCAATCCCGCGCAGACTCCGCAGGATTCAAAAAAGTCTGCCCCGGATCCAGCGGGATTGCAATCCCTAAGCGTATGTCTTGTAAAACCACGTGCAACCCTATTATGAATATGGAGATCTGAAATAATGCATGCATGCTACAAATTTTCAAAAGGGACGCTTAGATAATTTGGATATGTAAAATGGTTGTAAAGAAAAAAATAATTATTATTTAAACGCCCAGAGGGCTTTTACATACAAATACATCATTTTTAAATCACTTAAAAAAAAAAAAAAAAATAGGAAACATTCACAAAAGTTAATTACACTTGAAATAAGAAAAAAACTGCACCAAAGCTAAAAATACACAGGAATATAAAGGAACAGAAAATGTAAATAATACAATATCCACGGAGTCAATATTAACATTAATAACAAATAAGTAAATAATGTAAAAAGTTGTAGTTAACAATAATTTATGAACTAGGTAGAAATAATTCTTTCATGCTTTTTTTGAAATTTGTTAAGTTTAGATTATTGTCAAATACATCCATATCATTTAATTATTTGTTACCAAGACTGTGTAAGCGTTGATTTGGGGAATGCAAACTATAGTTGGAATGGGATATACATATGTATAATGTTAATGTTTGTCTTGTAGTTCGTTTAGGTATGTATAAAAATGAATCAAATTCTTAGTCAGGTCATGCCAAGAGTCGAATTAACAGAGGAAATGTGTGCCAAAGTCGAGTTGTGCGGCATTCCTACCTACCCCTGCAATAAAATTTCATGATGTTTAGGGATTTAATATTATTAATGATAAGGTAGTTATTATAAAGGTTTTAAAATGTTCAGTAAACTCCCTTTAAATGTAAAGGAACATAAAAGATTTCAATTTTTTCGGTGGTAGTAATTTATTTATTTTTGTTTTACATTATGAAATATAGGCCATTAAAGGAATTAATTTTTCGCGATTTTAGAGGCACCTTTAACAATTATTTGGGGGCAAACGGTGATTTAAAAAAAAAATTACCCCATCTGCTTTGAAAATATAATGAAATATAAAATAAAAAATTAAAAAAAATATTAAAATTAGCTATTTTCATATGAAGCGGTAACTTGGTGATGTGACATTATAATTTAAAAAATAAAACAATAACTTTGTTTACATCACTTTTATTTTATACTTTTGCCGACCGGGTTTCGCTACTACCGTAGCTTCTTCAGGGCAGTATAATAAAAACAGGCGAGTGGAGGGCCAAGGGTGGGAGATCAGCAGGTACCTGCTGAATTGGACTTTTATTTAATTTTTTTTGATTATTTATGAGTCTACTATTAGTGTTTTTGGCTTTCCTTATTTCTATAAATTCTTAAATTATTCCCAATAAACAAAGTACACACACTTCCCGGTCAGCGGGTACCTGCTAATCTTCCACCCTTGGCCCTCCACTCGCCTGTTTTTATCAACCTATAACACATGTGTATCTTAGTTCATAGTTTAGTTGTATGAAGAAGCTACGGTAGTAGCGAAACCCGGTCGGCAAAAGTATAAAATAAAAGTGATGTAAACAAAGTTATTGTTTTTTTTTTTAAATTATAATATCACGTAACCAAGTTACCGCTTCATATGAAAATAGCTAATTTTAAAATTTAAAAAAAAAAATTATTTTGTATTTCATTATATTTTCAAAGCAGACGGGGTAAATTTTTTTTTTAAATCACCGTTCGCCCCCAAATAATTGTTAAAGGTGCCTCTAAAATCGCGAAAAATCAATTCCTTTAATGGCCTATATTTCATAATGTAAAACAAAAATAAATAAATTACTTCTCATCCGTACTAGATATTTACTATACTTTTTGATGAAAAAAAGATCATTGGGTTTATGTGAGTATTTTGGCCTCGAATCCAAAATTAAGTTTTGTATGAAGCAGGCCGCGCAGCCGTTCCTCGTAAGTATTTATATAAAATATTTGTTTATTTATGACTCGTATCAGTCGTGAAACCGTTAATAAATTTATATTAATTCAGTTGCTGGTAATGCATTGCACTGCTTGCAGCCATAACGACCACACAGTATGCATATCATATCTATAATATCAAAGATTTGTACTCGATGATCGTTAGTCAACACCACTGACCACGGCGCTTGCCAATACTGACTCATTGAGTATTCCTTCGCCACTCCCAATATTTCTAGAGAACTTCGAGTTCTTATTATTAAATTTATTCGTCTACCTCCGTAGATTTGGCAATTATACAAATTATGTGATGCTATACATTTTTTTTCTCATTAGCGCCACACAGGAGACCCTTAGGAAAATAATTTCCCTCAGGACCTATTTCATCTTTGGGGATGCTTTGTGGAGGATCTTTTTTAGGAAAGGAATGTTTAAAAATTGTCTTATGGTATATAAGGCACTAAACGGGCTGCCACCGTCATACTTGACTGATCTCTGCACGAGGGACAATCTTACTCAGAGGCAACTCACGTTTAGGTCGGCCGAGTCTGATGTGTCGGACAGACTGGTTGAACCCTCTCTTACGAATTCTGCTAAATTTGGGGACAGAGCTTTCAATGTACTGGGCCCACATTCTTGGAATGACCTTTCATTTGGTTTGTGGTCAGAAAGCAATTTAGAAACCTTTAAAAAACAGTCTAAAAACATATCTGTTTAAAAGGGGCTACAAACTTTAACAAGATGTAAAGCGCCCTTGAGGCGAATTTAGTCATTAATGGTGCCCATAAAAATTGACCGTTTATTATTAACGAGACAGTCATAGGAAGAAAAAGGGTTATAGGGGTGGGTAGGAATCTGGGGGCCAGTGTGCTCAGGAGTGACGGACGTATTAATCAATTCATCCCTCCCACCGTGGTCCAAGATGACGGGTCGAGAGAGTTCGGCTGGATAGATCAAGAAAAATCATCTTTTCAAAACACCTTGTTATGTTGGTACCATTGCATTTGGAACATCTGACATCACGTGCGCATTCTGTTTTTGATTAGTATGAACATTCATATTTTTCGCTTTTGTTTTGTATTTTAAATATGTATTTTTTTAGTTTTGGCAAAATTTAAACTTAATTTCTGTTAGTTTAAGGTCTATTAGTGAAATAAATTAGAGTATTCATGAGCAAACTAATTATCAATATGGATATTATCATAATATTAATGGTCAATACTATTATTATTCTTGAAGTTAAAGTTTCTTAAAGGGTACATAATATTATTACTTATGTTTAGTGGTGGTTTACTATGAATATAAAATTATGTATGTCAAAACTCATCCTTGTTTTGATATTTGACATTCTAACCTCAAAACTGATCAAAACCGACCGCTCATACATAGATTTGTAGCGTTTTGGCGGCCATTGAAAAATTGAAACTTTGAAAATTATTTTAACTATGAAAACTAACTTTAGAAAAAAAACGAAATATACTGGTTTTTAAGTTTGAACGTCATTATTGATAATTTTTTTTTTTTTAAATGAACTGGAGTTCCTTATTGCGCCTGCGTAGGACCGACCCTAGGGTGACCTATGGCAGAAGTGTTGGTTATCCAATGAATGGTTCCCGGGGCAGCTGTACCCATACCTGCCTACCATATTGAGAATATGTGTAATTGTTTTTCTTTCTGTTTCTATTTTTGCATATATTACATGTACCTGATCCGGTCAATGTTCCAAAGATAATAGTAAAACTATCTTTACTTATATATTGGAATTTTTTTACAATGTGCACAACCTACGGGATTTATACATTTTATCACATTTAAAAAAGATCGTCGCTGTTTTTGGGCTAACATTAAGTTTAACTGGAATTCCCTGCTAACATTTAATTTTAATACATGTCCAAGAAATATGGAAGTCAAGATAGTGGTATCTATATTGACATTGAGGTACTTGACGGTATTGATTATTTGACTGGCTAGGTAGATGTGCAGTGTGCCTCCGTTAATATTTAAACAAGTCAATTTAGCCCCTCACTGTCATGTCATAATGGCGGGGACCTCCTGCATACCCAGGCCTATATCAATATATATGAATAAATAATCATGGGAACCTGCAGTGTCTGTACATCGCAGCGTGACTGTACGGATGTTTTTGTTGGACCCGTTCTCACGGGGCTTGCAGTTTTCATGTTATTATTGCAAGTCTGCTATAAATTTTAATAAGGCAATATGACTGAATGTTTGCTTAATTTTAGAAATAAAGATTTACCTATTCGTAAAAAGCATTACGGCTTACCATAATTGTCATGACAAAGGAAGGGTACTTCCGAAACCGGTCGAAAAATTATATTAAATTGAAGTGGTTCAAAACAAATTTATGTGTTTATATTATAAAGATCAGCGGCGGTTATTCAATGAGGGCACTCGTGCACGTGTCCCACATATTTTTTAATAAATTACTTCGAAAAAATAATACATTAAATAAAAACAAGCAAGTTCATATTTAGCGGCAAAGTTACTAGGTGACGTATAATTTTGCTAATAATTACTGCCATCTGTTGACACGTTTCGTAAATGGAGACATTCACCTAGCGGTCAGCGGACACTGATGATACATTCTTCCCGCTAGCCGGGGCACATCTTAAATGATGGCCGAATATTGGGTCCTCTGCGCATCCGCATTCGGTATAGCTTTGTTTTTTCTATGGGAACGTTTTGTATGGGAACCGGGCTTAGGGATATTTTGCCCTCATATGGAATAGAGCAGCCTAAAAAAAAATTGTTTCCACTTCTCGCAATTTTCACTTCTTAGTTAGTTTTATACTGTATTCGAAATGTATGTCTTACGTAAATAAAATTACTCAATCGATATAGCTTGCTTAAGAATTTTGAAACCTCACATTACATTACATTTGACGTCCTCCGTGGTTGACTGGTTATGATCCTCGGCTACGAATTCGGAGGTCGCAGGTTAAAATCCCGGCATGCGCAATTGAATTTTATTTGATTAATTTGTGTTATTTCACAATTTATAAATTAAAAATAATATATACGAGTAGTATATTTACGGCATGTTCCAGACTGGTAGATACTCTCAGTATCGCCCTAATGAATGGCCACCATTCAGAATCGAAACGTTGCTTGAAATGGCTTTAGCTGTGTTTGGTGACCGGATCTGAATAGCCAGGTACTTCCCACCTTCCTCTCCCCCATATTTTCCCCCTATTGCCGAAGCACCACAAGAATGACAATGTATGAACTATTTCTTAGGACAGAAAGCCCCATAGATGCTGAATTCATAATGCACATATGGAATTCATTTCAGACTCGCTCTCGGCAGTATTGAATAACGCGCTCTTTAAAGGGGGGGGGGGGGTAAATTATGATACATGTTTGTTTTATTTTCTTATCTATCTTCTTTATGGGAGTTCACTAAACAAACGCAAATTAGAGAAAACCGCTACTACAAATGTGTGAGTTTTTGTGCTTTCTGCACCCAGCACTGAAGTAACTGTGGCAAGGTATGAAGATTTTCCTACAGTGTAGTGATGATGCAATCTGATAATTATCCTGCCACCAATTGCATGCGACAACTGTTTTCATGCTGAACCTATACCACAAGCACTAATGCCTAGGAACCTCTATCTTCTTTCATTTAATTCGCAAATTATTATAGCGTTTAAACAGAAGTTGGGTGTGAATATTATTTTTTGCCCAAGAATACATGACCTTGTTTGCAAAGTCACAACACATGTTTTAGTTCTCATGAATTGTGTTTCAAAACCATGCCTTTTATCTCCCAATTAAAATACAACAAATTAATTTTATTTAATTACGATTGATTTATCATTAAAATATTCATTCACAGTGGTGATATTCCAGCTTGTGGGATTTATTATTTGCTAATTAGTGTATGCAAAACTGAACCAACTGATGTAAAGGAATGAACCATAGTTAAACTATTTGTTATTTTTTTAACATCTTTAATTATATTCTCGGAGTTAATGGGTCGTGGGTCGTATTTATTGATTGCTTCTTGGTTACAATCATTATACATGAACACAACAACCATTGCAGAGCGGTAAGATCCTTGACTCTAAGTCCAGATCGTGGAACTAAATATGCATATTTTATTGAACTAGCGGCTGTCCTGTGAAAAATCACGGGATATTATTATTGTAGGATTTGTATTTGTATATATATATATATTTGTTTAATTATAATTTAAAATAAATAAATTGTGGTAATTAAAAAAATAAGTATTATAAAAAATAATATATATAAAAGAAAAAAACAATAAAAAAAAACCAAAAAATTTTTATTAAAAAATATTATGTAATATATTGCCACTGCCGAGAACCGAACCCCGATCAACTGCTTGGAAGGCAACTATTCTGACCATTTCACCACCAACTGTTTTAAGAACTGCGGCATAAATTAATTATTACTGAAAATACAAATTATTTATTTTGAATATTACGTACAGTTACATACTCCGCATTCACAGCACAACCGAAATTATATTTTTTAATTATTTGTGGAAAAATGTTGTCTTAAGTGAATTTAAACTGTAACGAGATCAGAATACTCGGGTACTTTGATATCTCCTTCCCCTCCCCGCTTCTTTCAGCCTCATAAAATTCCCCATTTGGGTATACCCTCATCAGTCTTGTCCAACTAGCTTGGGACAGTTAGGACTCTTGTGCAGTGGGCAACAGGCTACCAATATCACTAACCATGTTCATCTTGCAGGTGGACAAACAGATGGCTCTAATGGAGGCGGACGACCCTGTGTCCCAGCTGCACAAGTGCGCCTTCTACATGAAGGACACGGAGCGCATGTACCTGTGTCTGTCGCAGGAGAGGATCATCCAATTCCAGGCCACACCGTGCCCCAAGGAGCAGAACAAGGAGATGATCAATGACGGGGCCTGCTGGACCATCATCTCCACTGACAAGGCGGAGTATCAGTTCTTCGAGGGGATGGGGCCCGTAAGGTAAAGATTTGGACGTCTGTCATTATTATGCATAAACTCAATTATTTGACTCCAACAAGAGTGTACGCGCTCTTGAGATGATGTATTACTAAAAATCAGTGTTTAAAATTCTCTAATCTAAAATACTTAACATTGTTGATAGCTTGCTGGGTAGGAAGTGCTATAAGGAACTCCAGTCCAATTTCTTTATAATAATGGTGTTCAAACTTAAATACCAGTATATTTCAGTAGTTTTCCTAAACTTAGTTTTCATAGTTAAAATAATTTGCAAAGTTTTGATTTTTCGAAGTTCGCCAAAACGCTCCAAATCTATGGCCGGTCAGTTTTGATCAATTTTAAGTTTAGAAGATGAACTTTACCGTACATCATTTTTTATATTCTATTTATGGTAAACCAATTTATGGTATAAGTAATCAAATTGTGTACCTTTTTAGAAACTAACTAAAAAGAATAATAATAGTATTGAGCATTAACAATATCATAATAATAATAATTGGATGATTTGAGTGTCGTTTCTGTGAAAAATCACCTCAAGGGCGCTGTACAAATATTACTTCGGTACATAATATCCGTGTATTGATAATTGGTTTGCTCATGACTACTCTAATTTCTTCAATTAATTGTCAGGTTATTCGTAACCAGGGAATATTTGTCTTTCTTTTTAATAATAATAATAATAAATATTCTATTCATGGTAAACCATAACTAAATAATAAGTATTAATTGATAAACTAAAGTTTTTAAGACAAGATTTTTGTGCATAGCGCAAAGGGTAACAATTATTTTTATAAACAATAATTATTAGCCTGAAACACTCATCCAAATTGAAAAAACCTTCCGAGAAAAGATAAATGTCACCGACAGGACACGAACCTGCAACCTTCTAATATCCGGTCAGATGCTCTACCGTTGAGCTACGTCGGCTTATCGCAAACCCGCCAAGTTAATCAATATAGTGTTTCATTCAATAATTATAGTGTTTTAACTAGTGTTTCATTCAATAATTACTGTTTTTTTTTAATTATATTTCACCTGTAAACAACCATCTTTATTAGTATGAGGAAGGCTTGTAACGGCTAAATCCCTCAATAGATGGCGTCGAGATAAATTATCTCTACATTTTATTTGTGAAAAATGTTTTGACTTGTCAAATATTTATTAATTGATAAACTAAAGTTTTTAAGACAAGATTTTTGTGCATAGCGTCAGGCTAATAATTATTGTTTATAAAAATAATTGTTAAATAATAAGTTATAAAATTATCTACCTTTTTAGAAACTTTAACTAAAAAGAATAATAATACTATTGAGCATTAACATTATCATAATATCCGTATTAGTAATTGGTTTGCTCATGATTACTCTAATTTCTTTAATTAATAATAGTTTTTTTTATATTGAACAAGAATTATAGAACTTAAAGCCACCCAAATTAAGTTTAAATTTCGCCAAACCTAAAAAAATTTGTGTTTAAAATACAAACTAAAAATATCCATTTTAATCCAAAAGCAGATTTCACACGTGATGCCAGATGTTCCAAATGCAATGGTACCAACATTACAAGGTGTTTTGATGGGATGATTTTTTATTCCCTTTTAAATAACGATTTATAAATTTTACGTAATTATATGTAATAAAAGTTATGTATTCAGAATCGGCATTTGCTGATCCATATTTATATATATTTTTGAAGCCATTATATTTTTCACTGGAGTTCCTTATTAGCAGCTGGACACATTGAGTTCAATACTCAGTATTGTCTGGTATATAAAAGTAGACAAAAAATGAAGGGGGCTGCAATCGTATAGTAAGTTTTAAATGATGGCTCATATCAAAGTAAGTTTAAACAAAGCGCAATGGTTGAAGTGCATATTTATTACTTTAACCAGTGATGAGAAATCAGTGGTACTTTTCGAAGGGAGATGATTCTGCATCACATCCCTAGACAATTTTACATTAAAACTTTTTTATTATTTAATGCTTTGCAAGGAAAACAATTACATGGACAGGAATCTTTATGTATTTCTGAATTTTGTATAGTGAAATAACCATGTATCAGATGTTAGATACATAAAATAAATATGTGAAAAAATTTATTATAACTTTTTTCCTCGGGGGATTTGTTTACTAATAAACTGTTACGGATAACCTCAAATCAGAATGTAGTCTGTTATAATTGTTTTAGAATCATTATAAATCTACAAAGACGTTGTTTAAATAGGTATGAAATTAATAATATTTGTTAACAGATCATACTACGTACCAGTCATTTCAACGGTTCGTTTGTAAACATCTTCTAAGTTGGACACTAGCTTCCTTGCTCGAAATTCTGCTAAACAGCTCTAAAATACGCTTCCCTCCTTCTACTGTTTATTGGCAACTGTTAATAAATCTATAAATAGTGGTCAGTGATAATAGTTTAATGTGGATTCTTGACAACCATAACAAAATGTCAAAGACCTTGGTGTTGCCGTATTCATGACATTTTGTGGTTCCAAAATAATAAATACCTGCAATTAAACTGGACCAAGGAATTTTTTTCACCGGTTAGTGGCTGAAGTGGCATCGCGTTTGGGTTCCACCCAGGCGTCATGAGTTCAATTCCTCGGCTGGCTACGTCCTCCATCACGACAGGAGCAACATCTTCCGCTTACTGTGATGGTAGTAGGAGATTTTCAAATATTGTCTGGTTATTCGTAACCAGAGAACATTTTTCTTTAAAATAAATGCCAAGTTGTATGCAGGGCCGGTTCCACGATGTCTCGTGCCCTGTACAGTAGTTACCGATTGCGCCCTACTATCGAATGTATGGCAGATCCGGCTCTATATGTTGACTTAATTTATTTATGGAGAGAGTTATGATTAGGGTTTATCACTTTTTCTATTTTAAATTCAATGTCTTAGAGTCATATGAGTGAGTCAGTAGGCGCCCTCGTGGCTGCCAGCTGCGTTTCATAGTCGCTCCTGATTTAACTTAGAAGTATTGGGAAGTTATCAATTTTCCCGGTGTAAAAATAGCATAAAATAACCGCAATAATTTTTAGGTTCTTTTTATAAAAATTACATAATTTTAGTGCTGTCGATTCGAGCTAAAATCAAGTTTATAATAAAAACCCAAATATTTCAAATATTTTGAGTTGAAATCTGCTTCGTTCTGCCGAACAAACCAACGGTCATCGGTCATCGGACATCTGGCGGTCGATCGAAGGCCCTTAACACATGTTCTAGTGAAGTGCCAAAGTTAGCCGGGTTACTCCGGCTACGGCGGTTGTAAAAAATATTGTATACACCTGGGAAGTGGGCTGCCCAACAAGGACACAGCCAGCTGGGTCGAGAACGAGCCTTTACCTTCGTCATTGATATAGTGGCCAAGTTCCTCAACAAGCACGACTTTGACCTGATCAGCCGGGTGCATCAGGTGGTAGAGGACGGGTGTGAGTTCTTTACCAAGAAGCAACAAAAAAGAAATGATGTCAGTGGACGACACGCTGAAGTGTTCCTTCCGGATCCTGAAGCCGGCTGACAAGCGCCTGGCGTACGTGCAGACCAACACCAACCGTTTCGTCTCGCCGCCCAGGGTCGTCACCAAGACAAAGAAGATTTTGAGGGCCCTCTGGATCAATCCCACCGGCCACCATCCTCCCCCGCCGCTCCACCCTTTTAAGAGTATTCTGTGTTATTTATCCTAAAATATGGATAATAATTCTTTGTCTTAGCTTTAATACACTCTTGAATATAATGAAAACAATCACTCTGTCATTTGTATTAGCGTCTTGCAATATATCTTAAGGAATAAATACAATTAGCTTCTTTTTATTTTTCAATTTAACATTAAATTTAGTTTTGATAATTTAACTGCATCTCTTTATATGATCTATAAATAATGTGTAATGATAGCCTGCACAAAAAGAGAAAATAAATGTAAAACAAAAAATAAATATTATATAAATTCGTAGAATAGACGTAATATAAGAATAGGAAGTAATATTTGTACAGCGCCCCTGAGGTGGTTTCTCACAAAAGCGGCGCTATAGAAATGGTCCAATAATTATTATTATTATTATGAATTTGCAAACTATATGAAGACTTGTTTAAGACAAATGGATATTTAGTAAAAAAAAGTGCAGGCCGCCTCAGAACAGGAAACCCCAGTGAGGAGGACTGTAAATACTGTATGAATTTATACTGGTGTTATAATAATATGCATTACTTTACATACTCTCTGTATAATCTGATTTATACTTAAAATTTATTACTAAAATCACATACATGTATAACCTTTACATAGAAACTAATAAAAATATATCTTTCTATTACAACGTTATGTAATTATTGTTATTCAATAATGACCTGACCTCCCGGGGAGCCTAAACCCATAAATAGAAGAAAACCTTTCCTTTAAATCATTGTAATTAATGTGGTGACCGAAATTAATAAAAATAAAATTGACCGAAGAAAATGAATTCATGGATATAGACAAACCGCTGATAAATCAGTTGTAACATCCCCCTCTTTCTCATAAAATGTGCGTGAACAATAAAGTAACCTTAATATCGAGCTCTAAAGCCTTGGTTCAGAATTCATTCCCCAGGATCCCGTTGGTGGGAAAGCGGCATTTCGGCGGGACCAAGGTATCATGCATTCCGTCGTCGTGCCATGCCGACATCGGAACCGCATCTATTGATTCTCATATATCTTCGCCGGCGGGAAATGCCGCTTTCCCGCCTTTAGTGGCAGAACTTGCTGCCATGGTCCTTTACAATCTGTGATTAACGTTTCAAATTAATAATAACTAATTCTAATTAATAACTGTATTCTCCTCAGATCTCCCGTAACTCCTGTGCCCCTGGTCCACTCGCTGAACCTAAATGGGGGCGGTGACGTGGCCATGCTGGAGCTGGCCGGAGACAACTTCACACCCTCTTTGCAGGTCTGGTTCGGAGATGTGGAGGCTGAGACGATGTACCGCTGTGCAGAGTCCATGCTGTGCGTTGTTCCTGACATCTCCCAGTTCCGCGGAGAGTGGTTGTGGGTGCGCCAGCCAACGCAGGTAAAGTTTCTCCTCTTATTTCTCATGTGCTCCTGATATTTATGAAACCGAATGTTTTTTTTTTTAACTAACTGACTAACCGTCACGCTGTTTTGCTGCTGGGGTAGGCAGATAGTACGGACCTCCAAACTCGATCTTAGTATATACTTGCTTCATTCACATTCATACAATTCTTACATGGCCCGACTGAAGTATTTGATTCACTTGATTGTGCCATGTCTTCCTCGAACATCCCCGATTTCTTCTTCCATTCACATTCGTGTCATATATTTTCCTTACACTCCTTTCTTCATTTATTCGCTGTACATGCCCAAACCATCTATGCATCCCTTACTTAATCTTACTTATTACGCTTTCATCAGCCTCGCATTCTTTACGAATCTCAGCATTTTTCACGCGATCACACATGGTTTTACCACACATTCACCCCAGAGATCTCATTTTTACAGTATTCATTCTACTTTCATCCTTCCTCTGCCAGTTCCATTGCTCACTGCCATACATCAGGGTTGGTATTAGCACTCCATTGTGGACTGCTAGCTTCGCTTCTTTGCACAACTTTTTGTTAGCGCCAACCACTTTCAGTCCTTCATTAATGAAGTTTCCTGCATTCACCCTTCTTTCAATATTTTAGGGTTTTTTTTACTGAAAGGATATATGTAATTTGTATTTGGCTCTCCCACGCGTACGCTCCAGGCTTCCGCCAAAATAAGGTGACCTTTTTCAGCGCAGTCCATTCAGGCGCTTTTCTGCACAGAGTCTGCAGCGGCGCGCGCAATGCTCGCTCCGAAGCGTACATGTAAAGCCCGCTATTATGTATTTTTATTTTGTCCTTGAGGCTTATCAAACTACTTTATATGTGGGATTTCAGAAAAAAAAAGTATTTACATTTTTTAGTCTAATGTGACTATGTAACATCATATACTATTGAGAGATAAAAATTCTTAGCATTCTTTGTTGTTCTCAATGCCTTTTTAAGTGGCACTCTGCAACTAATGATACCTTGTAATAGGTACACCATTTTGTTTTTTACCAGGTATTTTTCAGATGACATGTTTGTATTCTTTAAATCAAAATGTGTTCTTTTTTTTTAAATGAAACGTATATTAAGTAAATAGATATGTATGTACATAGTTCATTTTTTTTTTTTATAATATAAATGCGTAAATGTGTTTTCAACCACGTCAATTTAATATAATAATCTCAACCAGTTTCAGAAGTACCCTTCCCTCGTCAGGAATATGGTAAAACTAAACTACGATATAAAATAACAATAGACAAGCATGAATATTTAGGTGTTGGAGTGGGAGCCGATCAAAGGGGAAGGGGTAATTAGGGAGTTTTCTGGTGGAAAAAAGCGATTTAGTCTTAATATATTAACATAATCTAACTGCATCTCTTTATATGGTCTACAAATAATGTGTAATGATAGTATCCAAAAAAAAAAAAATCATAGATTTAATATAGGAATAATGTAAGAATAGGAAGTAAGATTTGTACAGCGCCCTTGAGGTGATTTTTCACAAAAACGGCGCTATAAAAATCATCCGATTATTATTATTATATTCCTGACGAAGGAAAGGTACTTCCGAAACCGGTCGAGATTATTATATTAAATTAAAGTAGTTCAAAACAAATTTATATTATAATAAGGAACTCCAATGAAAAATATAATGACTTTAAAAATATTTATTCAAATAGATCGGCAAACGCCGATTCTGAATATATAACTTGTATTACATATAATTATACGTAGATTTTATAAATCGTTATTTAAAAGTGAATAAAAAAAATAATCTCTTCAAAACACTGTCTTATGTTGGTACCATTGCATTTGGAACATCTGACGTCACATGCACATTCTGTTTTTGGATTAGTATGGATATTTTTATTTTTCGATTTTGTTTTGTATTTTAAATATGCATTTTTTTGGTTTTGACGAAATTTTAACTTAATTTGGGTGACTTTAATCTCTATAATTCTTGTTCAATATAAAAATAAAACTATGATTAATTATAGAAATTAGAGTAAGTAATCATGAACAAACCAATTATCAATATGAATATTACGATAATGTTAATGCTCAATAATATTATTATTCTTTTTAGTTGAAGTTTCTAAAAAGGTACATAATTCTGTTACTTATGTTTAGTTATGGTTTGCCATGAATAGAATATAAAATGATATACGGTAAATGTAACATTATTGCTAGGCCTTCCCGTAATGTGCCATGTGCTATGATCACAGAGTAAAGAATATTGCCAGAGAAGTAAAAAGTGTGAGGTTCGAGGGAATGGGAAAACATGAGAAGGACGACTGGTGTGGTTGATATTATTGGGAATTCGATTCCTATAGTTAGAAGCACATTTGTGCAGTTATGAGGGGATAAAGAATTTGCACTAGTTCAAGTTTATAACTATTTCAATTCAGCAACAATAAATATAATGGAATGTTATCTGAACAAAAAACTTTGCTACAAAAATATATACGTTCCCAACCTATACAATAAATCCTCTAAACTTATTATTTTGTTTAGTTATTTGCACTGATTTCCTGTTTAGATTTATTTATTAACTGCGCAGTAACTTATGTGGGTGCCAAAAACTCATTAAGATGCTCAAGGTAGACCGGAAGTTTTTGTCTCCTATTGCGATAAACTGTTGACTTATTAATACGTGGTAATCGTTGTATTAATTTTTTTTACCAAATTGCCAGAATTTTTTTTAGTCTGTTGAAGGTTTCCTGTTTACTTATGAAATTTTTTATTCCAGGTGCCCGTATCATTGGTGCGAAACGATGGCATTATCTATGCCACCGGTCTGACATTCACCTACACCCCTGAGCCAGGCCCCCGACCTCACTGCGCCCCCGTGGACGATGTGATGCGCCCCGACGTGCCCCTGCCAGGCTGGACACAGCAAGGAGGGCTACGATAGGGGTGGAGCCCTGGCCGTGATTAAACTCTCGGTGTCATTAGCAATTACAATTGTGTAGAGTCTACCAGATCAAGTGACTAGATTGGAGTCTCATCAGTTTTGTAATGTACAATTTATTGCAGCCTCTTCACCTTTTCTATGAACAATTTATCGGAGTCCAATATCTTTTGTTAAAAACAATTTATCGGTGTCCAATATCTTTTGTAACAAACAATTTATCAGAGTCCAATATCTTTTGTTAAGAACAACTTAACGGAGTCATCTTTTGTAACAAACATTTTATCAGAGTCCAATATCTTTTGTTAAGAACAACTTAACGGAGTCCAATATCTTTTGTTAAGAACAATTTATCAGAGTCCAATATCTTTCATTAAGAGCAACTTAACGGAGTCAAATATCGTTTAAGAACAATTTATCAGAGTCCAATATCTTTTGTTAAGAACAACTTATCGGAGTCCAATATCTTTTGTTAAGAACAATGTATTGAATTTCTAAAATATTTTATTTGATATCGTGTTTTGGGATCTAATGTATTTTGTCTCATGCAATGTATTAAGTCTAGTAACTTTTACTATGTACAATGACCCGTCGGTGGCTGAGTTGACAAATGTGTCAGGTTTCCACCCAGGCATCGCGGCTTCAATTCCTCCGCTGGCTAAGTCCTCTAATATTGCACAAGCAACATCTTATGCTCATAATGATGATAGTGGGAGATTTTCAAATATTGTCAGGTTATTCGTAACCCTGGAATGTTTTTCTTTCTTTAAAATATGTATAAATGTATTGTTGTCTAATATATTTTATTACGTACAATGTACTAGGCTCTAATATAATTTGTTACATACGGTTTATGGGAGTCTAATTTATTTTGTTACAACCAACGAGTTGTACTCTAACTACCTTTTGTTACGTATAAATGGTTACATGCAATCTTATACATATCAAATACAATCTCGATTGCACTGTAACATGGTATTCTGTGTGTTTAAAGTAATCACATACCGTTTGTGGACAATCTGCCTTGTCTACCAAAGTTGTGTTGGATACAAGCAAGACCGTCATCATGCGATTGTGACACCTCAACTCATAAATGTGTTCATCTGAGGGAAGCCTATAATTGCATCTAATAATTGTAATTTAACCTTGCACACGAGAAATAAATAAAACGTATTTAAAATTCATTGAATTAATTGCCGGAAAAACAAAAGGTTCCCATGAAAGGAGGCAGCAGTTGATTTATTAATTAATTAAACTCAAAGTAAATTTTCGTAAACACAGTCTGAATTTCATCATCATTATTAGGGAATTAATGTATGTATTAAGCCGTGTCTCCTGTGAACTTTTTCCGAAACATTACACAAAAAACCATACACAAAAACATTTGTTTTCGTACACATTCCGTCTCCTGCTAAAATGTTTTGTTTTGGTTAAAAACAAAACATTTTGCTTAGACAACGAGATGAGTTCAAGGATAATCTTTTGAGTGTACTACATATTTTTATAGGTTGGAATAAAATACCATTGTTTTGTTTATTGTTTGAATAATAAAAAAAAAAACAATATAAATGTCAATGAATGTGTTTATCACTGTGATTAAATATGCATAAGGACAACTTTCAAAATTAATGAAGAACACTTTTTATTAGTTTAATTACAACTCTTTCAGTCACCGGACAAGCAAAATCATGCATTTTAATTCATTTAAAGTTTCAAGTTTTTATGTGGCTTTTGGGTTATTTTTTTTTTTATTTATAAAAAATAAACCCAAAATAAGAACCTAAAAACTTATTTTACGTCTTAATTAAAACATTGTATCATATATAAAGTAGGTTTTAGGTTCTTAGTTTGTTTTTTTTTTAATAATAATAAAAACTAACAAGAAAAAGACGTGCTTATATGCATATTTACCTCACCATGTTTACTTTTAAAAGTTCTTAATATAAGGGCTGTAATCCTATTAGAAATAGAACACAAAATAAGAGAATTCATAACAGTTAAATAAATTATTATTATTACTGATACAAAAGCAAACTTTTTTATAATAATACATATATTATAATTTCGCTCATTACATAAAACCTAAAAAAACCTGTCCAATTTATGACGAAGTACCATCGGACGGGACGCATAAATAGAACCCGCACCGTGCGGTGATTTAAAAAAATTAAACAAATCCTTCCCCCCCTTACCCTCCTCAACCGCGAAAGGAATGTTTTCCATCGATGTCGGAAGACAAAAACATTCTGTATGCACACAAAAATGTGTATGGTATAACGCCCCTTTGGTTTGTTTTTTTTGTGTAAATGTTTTAAAAAAACAGTCGCAGGAGACGCAGCTTTACATAGATTCTTTTGTAATAACAATACTCTTTTTAATAAATGAATTAAAAATTACTTTGTATTCACCACTTTATTCATTTATAAATATCAACATGTTTCGAAAGCAATGCTTTCCCCATCAGGAATATATAGAATACAAAATATAGTATTCTATACGTTCCTGATGAGGAAAGCATCGCTTTCAAAACATGTTGATATGTGTATATTAATAAAGTGGTGAATACAAAGTAATTTTTAATTAATTTATTAATAATGATGCCACAAATAGAATACCAATATTTTGAATAAATTATAATCCGCTTTTTAATCTGTATCTGAGAAGCTATTATTAGTTCTATGCCTGTTTTACGACCTTTAAAAAGCTTTTTAATCTGTATCTGAGAAGCTATTATTAGTTCTATGCCTGTTTTACGACCTTTAAAAAGCTTTTTAATCTGTATCTGAGAAGCTATTATTAGTTCTATGCCTGTTTTACGACCTTTAAAAAGATTTTATATTAGACAGTTTTTTAAACTATTTTTTCGTAAGTGTTTAACTTGTGGTACGCCAACGCGCCATGTGATGCATCCACATTATTCCGTTGAACGCCAACCCGCATTGTGGTATCGATTCGGAATGGTCACATCCTCAAGGGAAGCCTTAAAATATGTTCCTGCAATACTCAAATATGTAAATGTTATTCGTTTGGCAAATGAATAATACAATGTTTTAAATGTTCTCGTTTGTCACATGCGCGCCAACTTTAAAATAAATAATATCATGTCTCCGATATCAGAGTTCGCCGCCATTGCCCGTATACGAGTCTAGTGTTTTGTATCAAGTTTTTATATCAATATTTTTCTAATAAATACTCTTATTCGATAAACACCACAGTATGGAGAACATAGTAAAACATCAAAAATATTTAACTTTTTTTATGTGACATTTTTCATTTCTCTAAATAAATTAAACTATTCTAGGGAAGCTATCATTTATATAAATACATTATCTGGTAATACGGTACCGTTTACAAAAACATCATTTTGCAAAAAACAAGTGAGTAATTACAAAATTACACTCAGCCAGCGCACGGCGAGGGAAACGCGGCAAGCATTCTGGTTTCTAGCTATTTGTCAGACGAAAATCTGGCTTTAAAGAGGTTAATTTGAGTTAAACTACTTACCTACAATAAATCTTAAATTGTCAAACTAAACAACTTATTTCTTTTTTGCACCATTAGCCCCCAGGTACGTAAATATTCAAGCTCAGGTGGAATAAATGGATTAGTTCCATTTTGAATCTGTTGTTTTATTTGGAGTTTCCTATTCAAAGCTTTACTTTAGCAGTTCTCGGTATAATTCATTGCATCGCATTTCCAAGCCCGTGTTTGTGTGATTATATTTTTTTCTCAGTGGTGCTCATTGTAGGCTGGGTATGATTTTCCCAGGCGTGTCGATGAACCCAAAAGATTGTTCCGTTAATAAGCCGTGTGAAGCAATCTACTAAATACACCTTGATCTGGTAGATAATGTTTCCATTCAAAGTGAATGCATCGAATGCTCCATTAATTAATATGGTATAAATTATACTGGATCTTTAAAACACTGCAAAAGACATAATATTTTATCCTAACGTTGATTTAACAGAACTGGAGTTTAAATTCCTCTACTGAATGAATTTCAAAATTAGTTACATCTAACAATTTATTTGTTACTCATACATTCATAAATGGATGCAGCCCCATTTTCATACAACATTTTTCACAGGTTAGATACTCCCCATGTATCTGGAGTTGACGATGAATAATACAGATATTCCAGCTTTGCTCTTAATAAAAAAAAACTTAATTGCTCCAAAATTTGACAAAATCAAATCTCAGCTTGTATAATCTTGCGTACCGTCTTCTAACCCTTTGATGATTGCAATATCAGCAACTGCCGTTTAAAGAATCCTTTTTCAATAGTAAACATAAAATGTTTAAATCGATTACAGCGATACCTTCCTGTGATCCGAGTCATCAGTAGCAAACTAAAGCTTTGGCACCTCCCTACAATCAATTCGCGGGGTAATTATTAGGTACATAATTTCAAAATCAGCTTTTTCGAGTTACACACAAAATCATAGCATTATTTCCTCGCCCGTGAATGCCGTAAACATAAAATATTTGTTTGTGACATACATACATACATGGGCGAGGAAATAATGGTATGGTTTTGCGTGTAAATCGAAACAGCTGATTTCGGAGTTACCTGGTTGGACATTTTGATATAAATTCGTAAAAATACTACCTATTCACGTGTTAATCTAACTATTGACGATGTATAACCACGTAAATCGAATTTTTACACCATTTTAACTTCACAACCGACCTGTCAGATTCCGATTAACGAAATTATATGACATGTTTTCGCAAGTGGCGGCTTGTGATTTTTTAGTGAGCTAGAGTGTTAAGATTAAAAGAAAACGGAATTATTGATGTTGTTATAGCTGAAATAGTTTTTTTTTTCGAAAACCCAATTCTTTGTATGAAGATTTTCAGGAATTTTCAGTTTTGGCGGTGCGTTGCACTGGTTTGCTAATAGATCTTCCTTCATACATAAAATCTACTAAAAATAAAATATTTTGGGCTGCATCAACATCAATAATATTTTTTTTTGAGGAAATAAATTAGAATTTATCGAATTGTCGACATTTGTTCAGCAAAAACTTCAAATTACACGTTTTTTCGAATTAACGGGGTTCTACTGTAGTAATTACCCCTGAATGAATGTGTTTTGTTTGCAGTGTACCGTGATACTTTTAATATCGCCTTATATTTTGTTATTACATATGGCATCGGTATTGGTTCTGCAATTCTTCACGATGCTCAGTGATCAAAAGTCTTGTGCTGTATTAACAATGTACCCTCATTATTTTATGTATGTATTTGCTTCGTGCCACTTTTGAAATGTTTTACTTTTAGTATTTTCTTTGTAAAAAGCTGTGAACCCTTTATAAAATACGTTTTAAGCTTTCAGTCAGTTCATTATAAATTAAATATATTATTTTACTATTAGATTATATACATGTATAGAAATTATTCCATGATTTTGGGAATTTGTAACTTAAAACTAATTAATTCTGTTTTTCAATCGTGTTTTTTTTTTTTGCTATATGTATTGGCAAAAGGTGGGTAAAGTGTTAAGATAGTTATAGGTTCGAAGGGATTGATTTTTATGAAATTTAATTTGTATAAAAATTGTGAATGCATAATATGACGATTAGCTATTGTAGATTTAATCAATTGCGCCATTCTTTTCGCCTTTTTACATTTCAGGTAAAGTGGCTTCCGACTGACTTGCCATCTTTTAAGAAGTAAAAGCCTTGTGTGAGATCCCCCCTTTAATTTTTGCTCATTTAAATTAGTATGTATTTCGTATTACGTAGCAAAAAAAACATTCCATGAAAATGTTCAAATGTTCACCGCTCACAATCGTCACTTTAGAATAGAATAAATTATATGTAATAGTATAATATCATCACATTTGACTGAATCATATTTGTAAGCAGAACTTTGAACGCATTCGTAAGTTAGGATTATTAGTAAAATTAACAAGGTGGAACATTGTGAGTGACAAGTGTATTCTAGCTGCAGAAACTTCTTTGCAAAATGGTCTGTTATTGAGTAAAAAGTATTAAAAATGATTCCACTTTGATTGAATATATTTTTTTAGAAGCTCTGGTATGTTTTTTTACACTAGCAGAAGTATGTATTGCGTTATTAGAGATCCTTAAGGTTAAACAAAATGTGACACGCGCTCACACTTAGCACTTGATGCTTTTAATTATTGAGATGAATTGTTTGTTGGCGGGTGTACATATGGAATATGAAATGGAATAAATTGTTATTCTAAGTTTTAAGCTTAAGCCGTACAAGAAACCAAAAAATTCTTTATGTCAGCTTTACAATTACATTTGTATTTTTATAAGTTTCTTGGTGGACTAGAGCTTTAAATCTACAGTATCAATTTATTCCATTTTATATTCCGTGTGTGTATACCCGCCAATAAACAATTCAGTTCAATATTTAAAAGCATTACGTGCTAAACGTGTGTTTTTCTAAAGTATTTAATTAGCGCCATCTGTGAGTGAGTATTATGTTTCTTTTAGCCTTAATCAGTTCATAAAAGTTAATGAACAAATATCACTTTTCCTTCAAATGACCTCTCAATCTCTAATGATTGCATGCTAACCATTCTCACACATTTCATCTGCACTTCTCTTCAGTAATTTCATCTCACTTTCTGACGTATAAACTAATAAGTAGTTATTAATTGTTTTTGTGTTTAATTTGTAGAACTCCATTTAATTTTTTAAAAATTTAATTTAAATCAAATTTAATAATATTATTATTAAGTTCTGCAAGTATTTTTAGTTTTTATCATTGTGACAGCTGTTTCTGCGTTTAATCCACATTGTGACGACTTATTTATACGATTTTATTTACTCCCACCCAATTCTAATTTGGACGGGTTTTTAAAAATACTGATTTATTATCGATAAAACTGATTTAGTTAGAAAATAATTAAAATTCTCTATTCTGTGAGGTTTTTACATTCATAATGTGTTTTCCCCGTATTTAAATGACAATGTTTCCTTAATTAATTTATCTAAATGTGTTATATTGTTTTGTTTTATAATGTGAAGATAGTCGTCTCAATGTGAATTAACCGCAGTTTGAAAATGGCCTTGAACGCCGAAACAGCTGTCACAATAATAACTAAAAATACTTAATAACATTATTAAATTTGATTTACATAAAATAAATAAAAAATAATAAGTAGATCGTTGTTCTACCGAATTGACTCGTGGAACGTTTAGTTTATCGTTCTTGGAAGAGAGGAAAGCCAAAGTATTGCAGCACGGAGCATTATACACTCTGTGTTGGTTTAATCAAGGGGCAAAAGGCCATCCTATTGTATCCATTAGCATTTTAGCCATTTAATTCCCCATTTCTCAATATCTATAATGAATCGTTAAGTGCGTAATATTTATTAAATAAGAGTGTGTAAATAATGTAAGGCGGGTGGGAAGACAGGGGTAGGTTTTGTATGAACAAGACTTTTATTAAAATCTAAGATTTTTATTTGTTTTTTGACATTGAATACATCAGAGTTCTATGCATCTGTACAATTTGACTTTGTAAGCGCTCGTAACATTCCCAAACAATATTGAAGCACAAACGTAAATAATAATATTTTAACAGAATTATCAGATCTTCTTAAGTGGAGTTTCTTAACATTACATACACATGACATAAGAACAAATATACCTTTAGAAATAAGAAATATGTAATTAAATTATAAAAATTTACCGAGATAAATTAGTTCAGATCTGCTTATGTTCGTCTCAACGGACATAAAAATAAAATGTGTATATACATAGTGTACAAATATATCTGTTTAATACATTTAAACCTTTAAATGTAATAGCACAAAGCGAAGCATATAGAAATGATGTTACAATACTTGTATGTATGTATATTAATTATTTATCTATTATCATCTCCCGCCTGCCCCAAGCCGGCTTCAACTCTGTGCTATGTCATATGTGCATGTGCTATGTGGAGTACCGTGGCTGTTCCCAGTTTTACTTAACAATTATCAAAATCAATGATGGATATGAAGGAAGATTTATATATGTATGTAGTAATTTAAGGCAAAGTGTTGTGAGAAAGGCAGTCTTATTTCGAGTGTGGGAACCAGGGAACAATGAACTCATTAGTGTTCATATTAATATATGAATGTACACCTGGGAACACAAGCACAGCTATTATACACACTTGTTTGTATGAATAAATTACACAAATCAGTGTTCTCTCACTTTGCTCGGGGGGGGGGGAATAAATTATTATTGCAGACATCTTGGGAGGGTGCACTTATGTATTAAAAATTGTATTTGAAATAAGTAGATTATTTTTCTACCTTAGCGTAATGTGCCCCATGCTGTTTTATTCAATTGTTCAATTGAATGATGCAATTAGCCACATAGTTCAAGTATGTTTTTAAAGTAACATTATTGGTATAATAATTACAATTGTATTTTTGAAAACAGGAAGAGATTAGATGGATAGTATCCCGCATTTCGCAAAATATCTTATGTCATATTGACATTTTGATGTTTTCTAATTTAAAATTTTCGCAAATGCTAAGTATATATGTATTTCTGTCTATGCTTTTATAATTTTAAGATGTTCCGCTTATGTTTGTGTTCGCGGGCACGTTTTGACGTTTACTTCTTTTGAAATACAGCAAAATTACAATCATAAATCTGTTTTCATTTATTGCGTTGTGTGTGCCAGCTATCCACTTATATTGTGAAAAAAATATGATGGGAATTCCTATTCAAGATAACATTCCTGCCGCCGTGATTGCAAGGCCCACTTCCTGTCTTGTGGAATACAATGGAACGGGCTGATTACTCGGAGGCAAGTGTGAGAGATTCTAATTAAGCACCCGTGGGATCTTCCCACGCTATTCTCCACATTCATACTTTATACTTCATAACCAACTTGGATATCACGTCATCTTATTGGGAGCGCCAGTTTTTACAGTTACAATACAGGGTTATTCGAAATGACTGTTTGGCGGCGCGAGCAGTAGCGCAATAGCTGTCATTTGCGCAACTGTGAGCGATCTAGCGGTGGGATTCGAAACTTTTGAACCTCCTCTTTCAATTATATGTAGATCATTCACATATAACGTATAATTCAGGAAATATAGCGGTACGAAATTGAGTCCATCATTTTGAATAACCCTGCCCTTATATCCTTTTGGAGAAGTGAATTTCCGCCGTGAAGACTGATTCTTTGTCCATAAATATCCCTAAATTTAGTTACGTACCGAAACTAGAATTTTAAATAATGTAATCAATCGATACAATAAATATTTTCTTAAAAACAATCTGTTTTAATAACCATTTAAATGTATAAAAATATAATTTCAAGTAATTAAAAACTTCATAAACATTCGTATTAAATAAACTTGACATTTATTTTATAACTATTCTAACTCCCGTATTGCCTTTCCATCCCATTAAATTATTATGGTTTATTTTAGTACCTTTCTATTAGGGTTAACGATTTTCAAACCAACGTAGCCAGAAGGATTATTATTATTACCATTTAAATAAAAACATTACCTTAGTTTTATCCGCAGTAATGCTCAGTAATTTTGAATAAAACCTTTTTCCCTGCCACACAATATATATACAGCATCATTCCTTTGATCTCTCCTGAGTTAGGTTAAAACTCATAATACACATCCTGGCCTTGTGTGTTTTACCCCAAGCGGGTACAAATGAAAATCGATATTATTTCGTAAGTAAAAACTGGTAAGATTTTGATATAACATACAAGTACCTAAATCTTTCTCAATAGTATTTATCATCTCATCCAATTTTCTGTTCCAAACATTTCTGGAGAAAATTTAATTTCAATCGTAATTTTAGCATTTCTTTTGTAGTACACATGAAAAAAATAAACACCAAGCATTTCTTTTTTTGTTTAACACATTATATTAACATTTTACACAAAACAAACACTATGTTATAACTTAATAAATGGTTCCTTAATTATTATCATTTTTGCATCACATCTTTCAAATGTTCAACCATAAATACATGCTAGATTGTCAAAATCAGAAATGATCATTCTTTTTACAAACAAATTTCTAGCCTTTGACTAAATTTTTAATTGTGACAACCCTGTTGCTCTTACTAAATTATTACTGTAACAGTTTTATTTTCCCACACAGAAATCTACAATAACACATCGCATGCATCTACTACTTTCTAATTTGATATTCAAATCTTTTCTCCAACAATAACCCCGATCTTTCAAAAACACCAATATTTTTTTACAAAATATTGAAGATATTTTAATGCATAAATTTTATTTTACATATTGAAGTTCAGAATAATTAACAGTATGTGAGAGAACACATGATTCATACAAGTATGGCGATTTGTTTTTGCAGCTTATTGTTGCAAACTGGTTGTGCAGTGCAAAAAAATTATGCTAAATTGCCTTATAGCAGTCTTTGCAGTTAACCTCTCTTCACTGCATCCCCGATTATGCGCATGGAATAATGGACGTATGCCTCACTCTTTTTACACTTAATTTAAAACAAATAGTATTATTTGCTTGCATTTTTGCTAAAATAAACTCGCAGTAGCAGCAACTTTGTATAAGCAATAAGTTTTGCATAAACTCCAAAGATAAAATTTGTTGCTAATTTTATATTTGCAGTTTATCATATAAGGCAGTCAGTCTTTGCAGTGGACTGAACTGCAAAGTTCTTATTTTTGCAGTGGAATGAACCGCATGGTTGTTGTCTTTGCATTGGAATGAACTGCAAAGTTGTTGTTGTCTTTCCATTGGAATGATCTGGAAAGTTGTCTTTTCTGTTACGTTGCAAAATTGTAGCAGTCTGTTAATTGCAGAGTTCATCACTTCACCCTGAGAGTCCTTTGCTTATTCATGTTGGTCAGCATGAGGGAGATGTAGGAGGTGAGCAGGTCATCCATCTTGTAGCCGAGGGAGGTCTCGCAGAGTAGCTTCGATCCCCGCACCAGGTTGCCGATGGTCATGTGGAAGTAGGTGTTGCCAGAGGACCAGTTGGAGATGCGGGTGAAGGGATGCGTCACAAGGATATCCTGGGGAAAAAAATTGGTCAGTGTTGTTTAATAATAACTACATACTCCATTGTGATACTACTTTTTTTAACTCTTTCTGTTAATTTTTCTCACAAAATTAAAATTAAATTGTTTTTGGACTACTGCGCACTTCTTGGAAAATAAGATTAATACATATAACAATAGATCTTGTTTTTGTACAATAAACAATCTCTAATTCTTTCATAACAATACAACAAATAACAATATTTTAATTTAACAGTTGCTTATTTGGCCGGAGAGCGGACTGAATCACGGCGGTTCCCACGAGACGTGAGATTACCTTTTAGATACTATTATAAATTTACATACAAATAGATAATATAAACAAGGCAACCTCTGAACTTGCTTTACCTGTATGCAATAAATTTATGGCTCATTTTGGATTTTATCCATGGCCTAATTTGATTAATGCTTCTTCCATAGACTTGTGAAAAAAAAAAGTTTTTTGGCAATCTCTGTCTATTTATAGTACATATTAAAAATACAAGGTGTGTTCAAAAGAAAAGGTGAATTTTGAATTTTCGCGGGCTGTGTACATTCGATTATCGATTTTTTTTTGTTATGTTGGTACACATATGTTTATCATATGTTAGCATTATCAGCCATTTTGGATTAGTGGTTTGTTTTTGACAACTGGAAAGGTTAGTCACGTTTTTGTGTGTTCTTCGATTTTTTACTTTTGAAAAAATGGATCAAAGAATATGTATTAAATTTTGCATTAAAAATGGAATAAAGTGCTCCAACGCACTTAAAATGTTGACTGTAGCATTCGGCGAGTCTACTTTGTCTCATAAAAGTGTTTATAAGTGGTACAAGCGCTTTACAGAAGGCCAAGAAGATGTTAATGACGATGAGCGACCTGGAGTTGGAACCACGTCAACAAACGAAGAAAACATCGAAACAGTGAAGAAAACGGTTTTGGAAAATCGTCGAATCACTATTAGGGAAGTTGCAGAGGATGTTAGCATATCAATCGGTTCATGCCATGCAATTTTCTCGGATGTTTGGGCATGAAACGTGTGGCAGCGAAGTTTGTTCCGAAATTGCTAAATTTTGAGCAAAAGCAACGTCGCATTAGTATCGCTCAGGAATTGTTGAATGACGTCAACGACGATCCAGACATGCTCAAAAGGGTTATAACTGGTGATGAAACGTGGGTATATGGTTATGATGTCGAAACTAAGGCCCGACTGAAATGGAAGCGGCCAAAAGAGCCAAGACCGAAAAAAGCACGCCAAGTTCGATCAAATGTGAACGTTTTGCTCACTGTTTTCTTCGATTACAATGGCGTGGTGCATCATGAGTTCTTGCCAACAGGTCGTACGGTTAATAAGGAATACTACAAGGAAGTTATGCAACGTTTGCTGAAGCAATATGGCTCAAATGATTGGAATTGTGGAAAAACAAATCATGGATTTTGCATCACGATAATGCACCAGCTCACACATCAATGCTTGTTCGTAATTATTTGGCCAAAAACAACACCGTAATCATGCCTCAACCACCATATTCACCAGATTTGACTCCCTGCAACTTTTTCCTATTCCCGAAACTGAAGAGACCAATGAAAGGAAAGCGTTTTGCCACAATTGATGAGATAAAGTCAGAATCGAAGAACGAGCTGATGGCCATACCGAAAAGCGCATTCAAGAAAGCGCTGGCATAAGTGCATTATATCTGAGGGGGATTACTTTGAAGGGGAGAAAATGGATATTGATGAATAAATAAATACTTTTCGAAAAAATTCAAAATTCACTTTTTCTTTTGAACACACCTCGTACATTATGTATATTATTAAAAACAATAATTAGGAACTCCACTGAAAAATATATTGGCTTTAAAAATATGTATTCATGTAGATTAGCAAACACCGATTCTGAATGTATAATTTTTATTATATATATATGTAGAACTCATAAATTATTATTTAAAAGTGAATAAAAAAAACATCTCATCACAACATCTTGTTATGTTGGTACCATTGCATTTGGAACATCTGACGTCACGTGAGCATTCTGTTTTTGGATTAGTTTATTTTTCGACATGGGGGGCACTTCGATTTGTACAGGGTCAGCAGTTATATACTATTAAAGTATCTGCGGGATCTGCACGGTACGTCCAGCTTCCGAGAGGCTAACTTTACTCTGATTTCGATGGAGCCCCCATACCTGAGCTGGTCACTTAGGGTTGCACCAAGCATATCAATGGAGGGCTTGTTAGGAAGATAAGAAATAGATTCTTGGATTCAACTAAGGGTATTAGTTTGTGTTGTTTAAAAATAGGAAAAATGGTTGTATCACATCATAGGGTTGGCAGTACCTATTGGCAAATGTCAAATCAAATACCTACCTTTAAAAATGGCATCTCGTGGATCTTGTGATTTTTACGTGTATTATTTTGTGAAATCTTAATTTAAGTGGATTATTTGATTTCTCCCCAAATGAATTACTTGCGTCTCATTGTAATTAAGTTCAATAAATATATATTTTTTAAATAAAATGCGTATTAAGAATGCTATACGATTGTAAAACTTTACTGAATTCTGATACCACTTGTTGTGAATCTTCCTCTACCATTTATTACCCCCAAAATTGCACATAATTTCCTTAGTACGTTGCCATAACCTTAAAATAATATTAACCAAGATTTTCCTAACCCTACTTTCCCTTACCTGCTTTCCCAACATATTTTGCCTTCCAAACTCGACTCTTTAAAAAGGTAACATTCAAATATCATTTAAAAATGACAAAATACATAGTGCCTACCTCGTCTTTATTACCCTTTTTATATACAAAAATAATTGCTATCTTTCTGTTCCATATTTAAAATATTAGTTGCCTTCTGTGATAGCAACAAAGCAATTTTTAAAGATCGCAAATTAATACCAAAAATTACTACACATTAATAATATATTTCACACCTGACAGGATTAAAACTCGCGGCACCTGGCCCAAGTCTAGTTTTCTTCCTACTGCAGCACGAACGATATGAAACCAATGTCACCAAATTGAATGCTATTTCAAGATGTTCTGAAGAGTCTGTTTTTGTGTTTTTAACATGCCAAACAATTTTTTTATATTATTATAGTGCATCAGAATATTTATTAGATTTTCCTGGTGATCAGTCAGCTATCGACCTGTATCTCAGGTAGGTAGGTACACCTTCTTGAAATTATTATAATATACCTATAGCTGAATGTGGCAATATTCATATTTCTAAAATGGAAAATTTTTCTATCTTGTTGCGAAAAACCTCAATGCCGTGAAAAACAGTTCATTTTGCTATCTGTAAAAAATGTGTATTTAATTATAGCAAATAGTGGAAATGACAATATGCACAGCTCCTGACATTTGATGGCAACATGCTCACTCGCGCCCCTAGGGGCGTGCGTTGGCAGAATAAGGAACTCCAGTCCAATTTTTAATTTTTTTTTTATGAATAATGACATTCAAAATTTAATACTAGCGTATTTAGTTTTTTTTTCTAAAGTTAATTTTCATAGTTAAAATAATTTTTAAAAGTTTCAATTTTTCAAAGACCGCCAAAACGCTCCAAATCTATGGCCGGTCACTTTTGATCACTTTTGAGGTTAGAATGGCAAATGTCAAAACAAGGATGAGCTTTACCGCACATATATTCATAGTAAACCATAACTAAACATAAGTAATAAAATTATGTACCTATTAAAAACCTTAACTCAAAGAATAATAATTGTATTGAGCATTAACATTATCATCATATTCATATTGATAATTGGTTTGCTCATGAATACTCTAATTTCTTTCATTAATAATAGGTTTTTTTTTTATATTGAACAACAGTTATAGAGCTTAAAGTCACCGAAATTAAGTTTAAATTTCACCAAAACTAAAAAAAATGCAGATTAAAAATACAAAACCAAATCGAAAAATAATAATGTTTATACTAATCCAAAAACAGAATGCGCACGTGACGTCAGATGTTCCAAATGCAATGGTACCAACATAACAAGGTGTTTTAGAGAGATGATTTTTTATTCACTTTTAAATAACGATTTATAAATTCTATGTATAATTATATATAATTAAAGTTATATATCGGCGTTTGCTGATCTGCACTAATATATATATTTTAGGCCATTATATTTTTCACTGGAGTTCCTTATTAGTTTCTTTCACACATTTTAATAGATTTTCTGTGAAATATATTCTTAATAAATTATGGAAATCGAAAATTCTTAAAATAAATATTAGGTAATCTATATATGACTTTACTGCTTTTTTCCTCATAAATGAAAAAAAGATTAAAAAGGCTATTAAGTTCCTATTAACAGTTATAAACCTCACCCCTCATAGCTCGCGCTCGGTCTAGTGGTTTAGGAACGGAACAAAATATGTACTTATAAATTGTGAGAAATTTTCTTTAATTTCTTATTTTTCGGGTTTTTTTGGCAACATATCATAACAATAGATAATCTATAGTTAGTGATGAGATAGACCAAAAAAGACATTTGTACAGCTCCATTGAGGTGATTTTTCACAAAAACGGGGCTATATAAATCATCCATATATTTTAAGTGAAAGGAAGTCTAAAAATAAGAAATTAGAGAAAATTTCTCACAATTATTTCTCGCGTATTAGCTAAGTATTTTTTTCTCTTTCTAAACCACCACACGAGCGCGAGTGTCGATTGGCGAGGCTTATAACCGTTAGGCCAAAACCTAATGGCCTCTTTAAGATTTTTTCAATAATATGTTTTTAATCATTGAAGATAATATTATCAACACTAGACTGAAATATGATACCGAAAGGACACAGAAAAAAAAAAGATAGCGGTAGTTAATAAGAATGGCAGGACAGATTGAGGTAGCCGTAGCTCAGTGGTTTTAGAGCGCAGGTCCCGGATAGACCATGAGGTCTAGGGTTCGAGTTCCAGCTACTACCTTTACCTTTTTCTTTTCTGTGTCTTTTCGGTTTCGTGTTTCATTCTAGAGTTGTTAATATTATCTTCAATGATTAAAAATATATTACAATGATAAACATCAAGCTTCAATAGTGTGGCATGTTGCCACCTCAATATATGGAAAATTTCCGAAGCTGCGTGTAATATATATTTCTAAGGTATTTGATTATAGTAACTCAAATTTGCTTGAATAGCTCTATCCAGTTTGGGCTGCACAATGCGCGTGGGTCGCTCCCAACTAGCAAGTACTTCAATTCATATTTAAACACTGCATTTTTGATGGCTTAATTATTTATTTGCTAGTCGGGGGCGGCTCACATGTGATGTGCGGTCCATCTAGACACGGCCAATCACTTCTTTTTCATCTCAAAATTTTAACATAAACGTAAAGATACATAAAGACAAAAGTTAAATTAATTACAATGATCATAATACTGCATATAAGAAGCGTGCTCAGAAAACGGTGTAAAGTTTAACAACTCAGACTCTTTCTTATACATATATATTGTTAAAACAATACTTCGTTTCAACTGAATTACAATAAGAAACAACTATTTACATCGGCGAAGATGCAAAATAATGCATTTAAATTAATTTTAAAATTAGTAAGTTTGAAGTTTTTGTTTGAAATTTGTAGGTTAGTTTTTTTTTCTCTTTAATTTCGAACTAAGAACCTGTGTTGTATATAATGAATACAGTGTATTATATATAAAATAGGTTTTTAGGTTCTTAGTTTGGGTTTAAAGAAAAGAAAAAGTTAGTTTGGCAAAAATTCTGCTTTTAATTATCTAGTTGAATATCCACTTCATCAAGCAGCCTAACAACATCATTGCGGATGATGCTGCATTCCTACCAGCCACCATACAGATTAATTTATTGGATATATATAGCAATAACAAAAAGAGGACAAAAATACACATTTCAGAGAACATTCAAGTCAAAGCCTGAATAAAGTTTTAGTAGAGTCCGTGATTTTAGACACCCTAAATGATAATCTTCGAGTTCTAATTCCGTAAAGCCCGACAAAAATCATACAGACTGGTACCAAAAATGTCAAGGGCCTGGCTTGAGTTAACAAGTCTCGACATTCTGAACAGTGGAGAATGGTACACAAAATTAGTAGAGTGTTTATTGAGGAAAAGCAATTCATTGTTTCTGAGTCTACAGCAAGGAATGTTGAACTGAATGAGTTGCAACAAAGAAGTTGAGTCAATAATACAATTAATTATTTATAAAATGCAAATAAGATCAAAGTCTTTCCTACACTTTTCTAATGTAGAAATATTTATGGTTTGTTCAATATCAACATATTAGTAATATATGTATGTATTAACGTATCAGTCGACTGCTAAAGTCCAAATCCATAAACTTACCTTCGTTTGAGGATGAATAAGACTAACGCCATGCTTATTGATTGCGATCAGCAGCATCTCGGGATAGTTGGGTTCTGTGGTCTGCTTGACTTCGAAGAAAGCAGACCCGAAGGTTGGCCAGCGGTAGATGACCTTCAGGAAGGTGATCTTAGCGTCCTCGGGGGACATGCCGGCCCCCTGGTTGTAGGCCGCCACGATGGCGCGCTTCCAGTCCGCAGAGCTCTGAATCTTGATCAGGTCGGATGGCACCAGTTCTCGGAGCATTTGTCTGGAAATTATTAGATATTTGTGATATACCTAAAGAAAAAAAAGAGCCTAACCTAATATGTAATTGGCTACTAAATTATAAAACACAATTTACAAAATAGGTATCATTATGTCTGTAATATACGATAGACGAGTGAAGCAATGTTTAGTTTTCTCTTCACATTTGTTTGTTTATGAACATTGTTTGTACATGTTAAAATGCATAGATGGCGCCAAAAATTTGTTTAGACCAGTGGTTTGCAAAGTGTGGGCCCTAGCAGCTTGTGGAGTTCCTCCAAGGGCCGCTCCGAATTTTTTTCTTCATATTTTGCTTATGTCTATATTCTATAATCCAAAGGTTCCCTACTTTATTTGTCTCACTGCCAACTTTACGGCTATATTTTTCCCTGGGAGGTTGAAGGAACCAAAGCGCACACCTAATACTAAGTTCGGTGATCATGCTTTCGGAGTATCGGTACCTAAAGCCTGGAATGAACTGCCGCATGACTTAAAAATTTCCAAAGACTCGACAGAATTCAGACCTAAACTTAAAACTCATCTTTTCAGACAATCATATCCATAAATTGAAGAAATGCACCTGTAAATTGCATACCTGGGTTAGCCGGTTAGTGCTCACCTAAAGTCACTTAAAGAAAAAGTTTAAAAAATTCACGCATCGATGCGTCCATAGCCCGCAACACTGTAAATAACTAAAAGAGTAAAAAAAAAAAAAAGTTAAAATCCATTAAAAACTTCTTACGCTTTTTAAGGTCATTTTATAAATATATTCCAGTCCTAAAAATTATAAGTATTTCAAGTGAATACCAACTCTTCTTGTGCCACCAATCTTCTAATAAATGTAACATCAATAGAAAAGGAGGATAAAATAGCAACTGTAAAAATATCATCTCTATACTTAAATTTTCTAATAAAACTGTGTTCATCTAAAGCGACCTGTCAGGTAAGTATGTTTTTCTGTATCTGTTTGTACATAATTAGATAAAGAATAGGAAGTAATATTTGTACAGCGCCCTTGAGATGATTTTTCACAAAAACGGCGCTATACAAGTCATTCGATTATTATTATTATTAATACTTTGTTTGATATTACTTTTGGGGTGTTCTCCCTCCTTCCTAAGTGAGTGTTTCGGACAACCTTGCAGTGTCCATCAGCAGCAAAAATATTGTCGGAAACAATTAGTAATGGTTTTGCTGGATATTAGTTTTTTTAAATATGTCAATGTTTACTTTGACACAAATATGTAAATGATGGTTAAATCAATTTCTGGAGATTGTTGTAACTTACGGTATAGCCTGCAGCTCTTGTTTATTGTCTCCCCAGCGTGCGCGGTAGGCCAGCGCAGCAAGTCGCGCAGCCTCCTCACGCGTGCAGCGGTGGTATCCTCGCAGCAGCTTCGGCAGTTCCTGGTGGAAGTGGAAGATCAGGTCTGCCGCCTTGTCCTTGCCCGGTACTGTGTTGGTCCACAGCTTCTTCATGAAGAATACCTGAGGATTGTGATCAGCCATTAGATAAAATAAATAATCATACAATCTTTTCCATAAAATACTAAACTCACTCACAAAAGAAGTAGCTTCACCATTTTACAGATTCTGTTTGGAATCTGACAGGAGTATGAACACAGAAAAGTATGTTGCTTTGGTGACAAATTTGTTTTATTAATTATTTATTATGTATTTATTTTATATTACAACATGTCCATTTACAGAAATTATTCAATAACAAATGTAAATTACATTATTAGTCAATGTTCATTACATTCTTATTAGCATTTTGAATTGAACAATATTCACATGGAAAATTTCGACATCAGGCGTTTGTTCATCTAACTTTTTCTACGCGTCAAAAATATGTATGACTTCTGGCACACGCAGGGCTCTTTAAAATCTAGAAGCTTTCTGGTGCACGTCTGAGCACGTCCGTCGCCCGGGTATAGGGCACGTATGGTGTGGCGCAGGGGTGCGCTTCTCGCGTCTAAAAGGTTAAGAGCATGATCATTCTTCCAAGGGGCATTACTGGTGGAAGATTAGTTCTGCATTTCGGAACAAAAAAAGATCTGTGCACGCGTGGTCTTGTAAAAGTGTCAGGGACATAATGCACAAGTTTTTGGATAGCTGATATGATATAGCTGATAGGTTATAGGCCATTATAAGCAAAGCAGTTTTCTTTTTGTTGGCAAGGCTACTAATATCCAGCATTCTTGACAAGAAGTATTGATGCTGTTTTGCACTTTCTTATGTTATTTATTAAACAAATATAATAGTCTCCTTGGTTGTATATCTCCTTGTTATATGTTGTTTTGATGCTATTTTGTGCTTTCTAACGTTGTTCATTAAACAAATATGATGGTCTCCTTGGTTGTATATCTCCTTGATATATGTTGTATTGATGTTATTTTGTGCTTTCTAACGCTGTTCATTAAACAAATATGATGGTCTCCTTGGTTGTATATCTCCTTGATATATGTTGTACTGGTGCTATTTTGCACTTTCTTATGTTGTATATCTCCTTTATACTCGTATATGTTGTATTGATGCTATTTTGTACTTTCTTACTTTGTTCATTAAACAAATATTATGGTCTCCTTGGTTGTATATCTCCTTGATATATGTTGTATTGATGCTATTTTGTGCTTTCTAACTTTGTTCATTAAACAAATATGATGGTCTCCTTGGTTGTATATCTCCTTGATATATGTTGTATTGATGCTATTTTGTGCTTTCTAACGCTGTTCATTAAACAAATATGATGGTCTCCTTGGTTGTATATCTCCTTTATACTCGTATATGTTGTATTGATGCTATTTTGTACTTTCTTACTTTGTTTATTGAACAAATAAAATGGTCTCCTTGGTTGTATATTTCCTTGATATATCTTGTATTGATGCTATTTTGCACTTTCTTACGTTATTTATTAAACAAATATAATGGTCTACTTGGTTGTATATCTCCTTGATATATGTTGTACTGGTGCTATTTTGCACTTTCTTATGTTGTATATCTCCTTTATACTCGTATATGTTGTATTGATGCTATTTTGTACTTTCTTACTTTGTTTATTGAACAAATAAAATTGTCTCCTTGGTTGTATATTTCCTTGATATATCTTGTATTGATGCTATTTTGCACTTTCTTACGTTATTTATTAAACAAATATAATGGTCTCCTTGGTTGTATATTGCCTTGATATATCTTGTATTGATGCTATTTTGCACTTTCTTACGTTATTTATTAAGGAAATATAATGGTCTCTTTGGTTGTATATTTCCTTGATACATCTTGTATTGATGCTATTTTGCACTTTCTTGCGTTATTTATTAAGGAAATATAATGGTCTCTTTGGTTGTATATTTCCTTGATATATCTTGTATTGATGCTATTTTGCACTTTCTTACGTTATTTATTAAGGAAATATAATGGTCTCTTTGGTTGTATATTTCCTTGATATATCTTGTATTGATGCTATTTTGCACTTTCTTACGTTATTTATTAAGGAAATATAATGGTCTCCTCGGTTGTATATATCCTTGATATATGTTGTATTGGTGCTATTTTGTGCTTTCTTAAGTTTTCTGTTAAACAAATATGACGGTCTCCTTGATTATATATCTCCTGAATATCTGCGGGTATCTTTAAAATTATTTAAGTGCTACTATTATATTATGTCCATTCTCACTGTAACAAAACTGTACTACTGTTTTTGTATTTCTCATTATGTGTAATATTTTATAATATTATTTAATCGCTATTACATATGTAATTGAAGTCTGTTATCACAATAACCAAACTGTTTTCGTAATTTTTAAATAATTTGTTTTCACCTTGCGTACATTGATCTCAACATGCATGTACCTATATTGTTTTATTATTGCACTACTATTTGTATGATTATTTTTATTTA